>SJYX01014802.1:326272-351080 GCA_006410675.1 Oreotragus oreotragus | reverse complement strand
TAGAGAAGCCTAATTGGTACAATATGGTCCCTTCACTGGTATTTTATAGACAATGTTCTGTTTTATGGAGAATAGTATAACTGGCTTTTCCCTTAAAAGCAAATCATTTTCTTTGTGTTTGTGGGGATTGTTAAGTTGTATTTTTAAGAACAATATATTAGGAGTGTTGTGTGTTTTTTTTTTTTTCGGAATCTGTAATTTTTAAACTAAACTTTCAGATAGGCAGTGTCCATTGATTTTTAAGGGACTTGTATAAACACATAGGTGGACTCATCCATGCAAGCATTTGTTTCTAGCTAGCTGATGGCTTTCTCAAAACAATCTGTTTTGCTTCTGTACCAGAGTGGGTGGCATCTTTATTCAGGACTAGACCTTACAAAGGCTTTCCTGGTGGCTCAGATGGTAAAGAATCTGCCTGCAGTGTGGGAGACCTGGGTTCAATCCCTGGGTTGGGAAGATCCCTTGGAGAAAGGAAAGGCAACCCACTCCAGTATTCTTGCCTAGAGAATGCCCATGGACAGAGCAGTCTGTGGGCTACAGTCCATAGGCTCACAGAGTTGGACATGATTGCGTGACTGAGCACAGCACAGATCTTATAATCTGGCTTTCCCATTGGCTTCCCAGGTAAAGAACCTGCCTGCAAATGCAGGAGACGTTAAGAGACACAGGTTCGATCCCTGGGTTGGGAAGATCCTCTGGAGGAGGGCTTAACAACCCACTCCGGTATTCTTTTTTGGAGAATCCTATGGACGGAGGAGCCTGGCAGGCTGCAGTCCATAGGGTTGCAAAGGGTCAGACGTGACTGAAGCAACTTAGTACAAGGATGGGACAAGTACAAACTAGCATCAAGTGATGGCAGTAGGCTAGAAAAGATCTTCACTGTGTCTGAAGATGTTACTAGTCGTCCTTGGGATGAGCTCTGGGTCTTAATTCCCTGATAGCAGGGTGCCGGGGTCCAGCCCCGGTGGAACCAGGGTGATTCGAAGGGTGGACGGCGTTGGTGAGGAAAAACTTATTTATTTATTAATACAAGATTAGATTAGGAAGAAATAGTGTGGTGGGGAAATTAAGTGGAGAAAAGAGGCTGAATAACTTGGCCTACGGGGAAGGCCAATAAAGCTCCAGACAAGGAGCTTGCACCATCCACGTTGGGCCGCCGGCGTCCGTTTGAATATCGGAGAGTGCCCTGCCTTGGGCTCTCTCTCATACGGATCTTAGAAGCCGGGACAAGTAAGTAGACATGGCGAGCCGCCCGCTCCAGATAGGAATTCAGCCTGAAATTAGAGTAAAGAGGAGAAAGAGAGAGAGACACGGGGGGAAAACAGTCCAGCAACTGGTTCTGGTCTCTATTGTTCAGAAGACCTTTTATACTTTTGATTGTACATAGAGATCAATGGGTAATACAAAATTATGCAGCATTAGCAGCCCAGNTGGCGTCCATTTGAATATTGGAGAGTGCCCTGCCTTGGGCTCTCTCTCTTAGGGATCTTAGAAGCCGGGACAAGTAAGTAGACATGGTGAGCCACCCACTCCAGATAGGAATTCAGCCTGAAATTAGAGTAAAGAGGAGAAAGAGAGAGAGAGAGACACGGGGGAAACCAGTCCAGCAACTGGCTCCGGCCTCTATTGTTCAGAAGGCCTTTTATACTTTTGATTGTACATAGAGATCAGTGGGTAATACAAAATTATGCAGCGTTAGCAGCCCAGACTCTTATCAAAGCCAGGTTTTTCTCTCTACATACCTAATTGTATACACAAGTCTTAGGTGATTTACATCATCTTATGGCCAACAGGGCCAATTAACATTTTACAGCCTTTTTCCGATAAGGGTTTGTTAACCAGAAGACTTATTTGTGTTGATCTTCCCAAAGTCTGGTGCCACTCTCAGAAAGCACTAAATAAAGTTACATACTTACATAGCAAAGATACAGCAACTTATAACAAGTAAAAGGAGTACAGTGATTTACTACAAAAGAAAAGTAATTAACTCAAAAGTCTAGTGTTGCTAACATCAAAACTACTATATATCTTTTTCCATGTCCTGTTTACGTTGATTAACATCCTTCCAGGTGGCTAAAAGATAAAGAATATGGAGGCCTGGCAGCAGTCATTGAGTCAACAGTGAAATCCTGTCACCAATATGATTTTTAGCTCATTAGAAAAGACTCTGTATCTTTAGGATGCTTTTAAGCTTTGTGCCTCTTGCGGTTGGGGGCTGTAAGCAATTCACAAGCTGTAAGAGGTCTGGGGAACCTGTTAGGCAAGCTAGAGAGCTATCAGAGGAGGTTTAACTGAAACATCCCTTTCAAATGCAGAAGACTAAAGCCCTGATTTGACTTTTTCCAGAGTGTGTCAGGAGAGTGGAAAAGTACAATACAATAAGGCAGGCATATTCTTATTTTTCCAGGGGGAAAACCTGAGATCTGACTCGACCTTGCACATCGGATCTCTGCCGCATGACCTTGTCACAGGTGGGATTCCTCATGCTGGCTCCTGGCAATACCTGAATGGTCTAGTGGTTTTCCCTACTTTCTTCAATTTAGGTCTGTATTTGGCAATAAGGAGTTCATGATCTGAGCCACAGTCAGCTCCTGGTCATATTTTTGTTGACTGTATAGAGCTTCTCCATCTTTGGCTGCAGAGAATATAATCAATCTGATTTCGGTGTTGGCCATCTGGTGATGTCCATGTGTAGAGTCTTCTCTTGTGTTGTTGGAAGAGGGTGTCTGCTATGACCAGCACATTCTCTTGGCAAAACTCTATTAGCCTTTGCCCTGTTTCATTCCGTATTCCAAGGCCAAATTCGCCTGTTACCCCAGGTATTTCTTGACTTCCTATTTTTCATACCAGTCCCCTATAATGAAAAGGACATCTTTTTTGGGTGTTAGTTCTAAAAGGTCTTGTAGGTCTTCACAGAACCGTTCAACTTCAGCTTCTTCAGCATTACTGGTTGGGGCATAGACTTGGATTACTGTGAGCTTGAATGGTTTGCCTTGGAAACGAACAGAGATCGTTCTGTCATTTTTGTTTTTGCATCCAAGTACTGCATTTTGGACTCTTTTGTTGACCATGATGGCTACTCCATTTTTTCTAAGGGATTCCTGTCCACAGTAGTAGATATAATGGTCATTTGAGTTAAATTCACCCATTCCAGTCCATTTTAGTTCGCTGATTCCTAGAATGTTGACGTTCACTCTTGCCATCTCCTGTTTGACTACTTCCAATTTGCCTTGATTCATGAACCTAACTTTCCAGGTTCCTATGCAATATTGCTCTTTACAGCATCAGACCTTCCTTCTATCACTGGTCACATCCACAACTGGGTATTGTTTTTGCTTTGGCTCCATCCCTTCATTCTTTCTGGAGTTATTTCTCCACTGATCTCCAGTAACATATTGGGCACCTATTGACCTGGGGAGTTCTTCTTTCAGTATCCTATCATTTTGCCTTTTCATACTGTTCATGAGGTTCTCAAGGCAACAATACTGAAGTGGTTTGCCATTCCCTTCTCCAGTGGACCACATTCTGTCAGACTTCTCCACCATGACCCTCCATCTTGGGTGGCCCCACATGGCTTAGTTTCATTGAATTAGACACGGCTGTGGTCTGTGTGATTAGATTAGCTAGTTTTCTGTGATTATGTTTTGTGTGTCTGCCCCCTGATGCCTCTTGCAACACCTACCGTCTTATTTGGGTTTCTCTTACTTTGAACGTGGGGTATCTCTTCATGGCTCCCCCAGCAAAGAGAGGAATATAAATTGAAACGTTTAATCCAAATGATCTTTAAGTGTCTTCTAAAACTAATGGTTACGTTATAATGTTAAATGAGTTTATTAGTGAGCAACATCAATATTAGTTTTATTTTATTTACCATATTGATTTGTTCTTGTTTCTTAAGTACATGTTCAAATTTACTTAACAGGCATAAGGAGAAAAATCACATTTTTTTTATGCATATGCTGACCATTTAAAAAGAGAAACAATTCTAAGGTATCTAATAGAAACTAGATAAGTACTGTTTCTTTTTCTCTCTAAAAAAAAAAAACAAACAGATATCTTCTGATGACTTTTTTTCCCTGTTTTCCTTGATATGTACCTATCTAGTTATTTGTCAAGAGTTTGATGTACGTGCCCATGGCTTATTTTCTACATGTATATATACATTTCAGTAAATAAGTGGAATGGTAAAAACAGGATGATATAATGATATAATTATTTATAATGAAAATCATTAATCGTTATACTATTCCAGGTACATGGTTTTACTGTTTTATACACTTTACTCTTTGAACCTTTCACATTAGCCCCATTATGTAAGCATTATTATTGTTATCCATATTTGCAGAAACTTACTCTTATGTAAGCAATATATATTTCCAAAGATCATCCAACCATTATGTGGCAGAGCTGAAATTGAGGAGGTGTGTTGTGGTCCCAGAGTCGGTGCACTCAACCATCAAGTTATGTTACCCATCAACGGGTAAAATAAATTCACGAATATATATGGATTCCACTTTATTTCCCAAACAGCTTCTGTTGTCTTGAACAGCTTTAATATTAATTATATCTATTTAGTAGACTTCAACCAATAATATTCTCTTCCTGTGTTATCTTTCTCTTCAACAAAGAACACTTCTCTAAAAAAACTCAAAATCTCTTTCTCTCCAGTTGCATTATTACAAAGTTCATTGAATCATAGCTTTGTGTAACCATGAACAAAATAATCTCATCTCTATTTCCTGAACTGTTAATTATATGCAGCACATTAAACCAAGTCCATGTGGGGAAAGAATATTAATTAATTAATTTAACAGTAAGAAGAGAGGATATGGTTATCATATGATAATTATTCCTTTGGGATATTTTTCAGCACAATATGTTCCATATTTGAGTGATAAAAGAACAGCCACACTTTATTAGTTTTATTAAATTGTAGCTAAATGAACTCCTTGTTGCTTTTCCTGAGGTGAAACTATGGTGGAGGTAATGAAGATAATGGTGACCTCCTAAATGCACACACTGCTGCATTTAGTGCCCCTGACCCTGGAGCAGGCCACCACTGACCTATGCCTCTGCTGGAGACTCTTGGACACTCATGGGCATGTCTGGGTCAGTCTCTTGTGGGGTCACTGCTCCTTTCTCCTGGGTCCTGGTGCACACAAGGTTTTGTTTGTGCCCTCCAAGAGTCTATTTCCCCAGTCCTGTATAAGCTCTGATGGCTCTATGGTGGGGTTGTCAAGCTTCTCCAAGAGGGCTTATGCCATACCCAGCTCTGCTGCACCCAGAGCCCCTGCCCCTGTGGCAACAAAGGTCCATCTAGTCAAAGCTATGGCTTTTCCAGTGGTCATGTATGGATGTGAGAGTTGGACTATATAGATAGCTGAGCACAGAAGAATTGATGCTTTGGAACTGTGGTGCGGGAGAAGACTCTTGAGAGTCCCTTGGACTGCAAGGAGATCCAACCAGTCCATTCTGAAGGAGATCAGCCCTGGGTGTTCATTGGAAGGACTGATGTTGAAGCTGAAACTCCAATTCTTTGGCCACCTGATGTGAAGAGCTGACTCATTTGAAAAGACCCTGATGCTGGGAAAGATTGAGGGCAGGATGAGAAGCAGACAACAGAGGATGAGATGGTTGGATAGCATCACCGACTCAATGGATA
Source organism: Oreotragus oreotragus (assembly GCA_006410675.1). Lineage (NCBI taxonomy): Eukaryota > Metazoa > Chordata > Mammalia > Artiodactyla > Bovidae > Oreotragus > Oreotragus oreotragus. The sequence continues at coordinate 345,418 of SJYX01014802.1, read as the reverse complement.
TGAGTTTGAGTAAACTCCAGGAGTTGGTGATGGACAGGGAAGCCTGATGTGCTGCAGTCCATGGGTTTGCAAAGAGTTGGACATGACTGAGAGACTGAACTGAACTGAAATGAACTCCTTAATGCAAAGCATAGGATAGTGTAACTCCACTTAGAATACAGGTAATGGGAGTTTTTATATAACCCCTAAATATTTAGGACCACTTAGAACACAGGTATTGGGAATTTTTATATAACCCCCAAATATTTAGGATCCTTTAAGTTTCACTACATGGTGTTTTTGTATTGGGAAAGAGGGACTGAATATAAATACAATTACTTTTCTGCCCGATGTGATTTGCTCCCAGGTAATATTTGCATAAAGATGAATATCATAATTAGTCAAATTCCAACTTTGAGGTAATATTATACCACTTCTAATGGATGTTAGAACCTTGAACAAAAGATGTTTTATTTTTGTCAGTTTGCTACAATTCAATTGAACAAGAGCTCCTTATTACTTGGAGAATGAGTACCATAATGTGTGACCTTTTAGAATTTAGTATAGTCCATGACAATTCGATGGTAAACTAGAGGTATATATCTGTTGGAACACATAGAGAAGTATACAGATTAATGGTTAAGTTTTTAATATGTAGTAATAATCTACATGAAATATTATGCAAAAGTTGCCATATTGATACTTTTTATTTCCAGGTGTCACTGGTGGTAAAGAACCCACCAGCTAATGCAGGAGATGTTAGAGACACCAGTTCAATCCCTGGGCCGGGAAGATCCCCTGGAGGAGGCAACCTGCTCCAGTATTCTTGCCTGGAGATTCCCCATGGACAGACAGGCCTGGAGGATAGAGTTATGGTCCAGAGGGTTGCGAAGAGTCAGACATGACTGAAGCAACTTAGCATGCACACACATGGACTGTGGCATTCATTATACTCACATCATCTGGCAAACATCACCACCATCCATCTCCAGAACTTTTTCTTCTTCTCAAATTGAAATTCACATTAAATACTTAATTCCCCATACCTTCCATACAAATATAAGAATGGTGACAATCACCATTCTAGTATTTAACCCTAAGAGTTTGACTTTTCTAGATTCCCCATATAACTGGAATGCATAGGATTTGTCCTTTTGTGACTGGCTTAGTTCACTTAGCATAACGTCTTCAAGTTTCATCCCGGTTATAGCATGTGTCAGAATTTCTGTTTTTCATAAGACTGAATAATATTCCATTGTATGTACTTGACACATGTTGCTTATTCAGCTCTCCATCTATTGACACTCAGGCTCTTTCCCTCTTAGGGAATAATGTTGCTGTGAACATGAATGCACAAATATCTGGTTGAGTCTCTGCTTTTAATTCTTTTGGCTATATTCCCAGAAGTGGAAATGCTCAGTCATATGGCAGTTCTATAGCTAATTTTTGAGGAAATACCATTATGTTTTCTACAGCAGTTGCATCATTTTATATTCTTAGCAATGCACAAGGCATGAGGGTTTCAATTTCTTTACATTCTCAGCATTTTCTGGGTTTTTCATTTTGCTTTGTTTTTGCTTGCTTTATATTTTTACCAAAAATTACCTTTTCTTGTTTGCTTTGTTTTATTTATTTTATCTTACAAGAATAATCCTAATGGGTATTAAATGGTTTGTCTCTATAGTTTAGATTCTCATCTTTATTTATTACAAATGTTGAACGTCATTCATGCAGTTATTGGCCATTTACATACCACTTTTTGAAAAATGTTTATTCAAGTTCCTTATCCATTTAAAAATCAGGTTGTATCGCTTGCTTTTAAATTGTATAAGCTCTTTATATATTCTGGATCTTAATCTCTTAGCAGCTATATGATTTAGAAGTATTTTCTCAAACTCCAAGCATTGACTTTTAACTCTATTCATAGTGTCCTTTGAAGTATAAAAATTTTAAATTTTTTACATAGTCTAACTACTATTTTTTTTTCTGTTGCCTGTGTTTTTGGTGTCAGACAAGAAAACCATTGCCCAATATAATGTAATAAAGTCTCCCCCTAATATTTTTTATAAAGTTTTATAGATTTAGTTCTTAGGCTTTGGTTTTTGATCCATCTTGAGTTATTTTTTGTATGTTATAGTGTAAAATCCTACTTCATTGCTTTTCATCTGGATGTCCAGTTTAACAACATCCTCCTCTTCCTCCTAAGTCACTTCAGTCGTGTCCGACTCTGTGCGACCCCACAGACAGCAGCCCACCAGGCTTCCCCGTCCCTGGGATTCTCCAGGCAAGAACACTGGAGTGGGTTGCCAGTTCCTTCTCCAACGCAAGAAAGTGAAAAGTGAAAGTGAAAGTGAAGTCATGTCTGACCCTCAGCAACCCCATGGACTGCAGCCTTCCAGGCTCCTCCGTCCATGGGATTTTCCAGGCAAGAGTACTGGAGTGGGGTGCCATTGCCTTCTCCGTTTAACAACATAATTTATTGAAATTATTATTCTTTTCCTATTGATACCCATGTCAAAAATCATTTGACCACATATGAGAAAGTTTATTCCTTGGTTCTATATTCTCTCTCTCTCTATATATATATATGTATATATATAGAGAGAGATAGATAAATAGTTGTTGTTGTTTAGTTGCACAGTTGTTTCCAACTGTTTTGTGACTCCATGGACTATAGCCCACCAGGTTCCTCTGTCCATGGAATTTACTGGAATGGTTGCCATTTCCTTCTCCAAAGGATCTTCCTGACCCAAGGGTCAAACTGACATCTCCTGTATTGACAGGCAGCTTCTTTACACCTGAGCCACCAGGGAATAGACAGCATATTAAAAAGCAGAGACATTACTTTGTCAACAAAGGTCCATCTAGTCAAGGCTATGGTTTTTCCAGTAGTCATGTATGGATATGAAAGTTGGACTCTAAAGAAAGTTTAGCACCAAAGAATTGATGCTTTTGAATTGCAGTGTTGAAAAGACCTTTGAGAGTCCTTTGGACTGCAAGGAGATCCAACCAGTCCATTCTAAAGGAGATCAGTCCTGGGTGTTCATTGGAAGGAATGATGTTGAAGCTGAGACTCCAATACTTTGACCACCTGATGCGAAGAGCTGACTTATTTGAAAAGACCTTGATGCTGGGAAAGATTGAGGCCAGGATGAGAATGGGACGACAGAGGATTAGGTGGATGGATGGCATAACCAACTCAATGGACATGAGTTTGGGTGAACTCCGGGAGTTGGTGATGGACAGGGAGGCCTGTCGAGCTGTGGTTCATGGGGTCGCAGAGAGTCAGACACAACTGAGTGACTGAACTGAACTGAACTGAACTGAAATTTCTTTACTAGTTCTTTATTAGGTTTTTTTTTTTTAATTTCTTTATTAGTTCTAACAGGTGTGTGTGTGTGTGTGTGTGCACGCATGCACTTGTTTGGATTCTTTTAGGCTTTCTGCATATAAGACTGTGTTATCCTGTGAAGAGAGACAGCCTCCTTTCCAATTTTGGTGGGTTCTTTTTGTTTGTTTGTTTGTTTACCTAATTGCACTGGTTAGGACTTCCAGTACTATGTTAAAGAGAAGTGGTGAAAGTAAAAATACTTGTCTTATTCCTGATCTTCAGATCAGTTCAGTTCAGTCGCTCAGTCGTGTCCGACTCTGCGACCCCATGAATCGCAGCATGCCAGGCCTCCTGATCTTAGAGAAAAACACTTAGTCTTCTACCACTGAATAAGTGTGGTTTTTAAATATTTGGTCTTTATTATATTGAAGTTATTTCCTTCTATTTCTAGTTTATTGAGTATATTTTATCATGAAAGGGAACTGAATTTTGTCATTTTTTGCACATTATTTGAGATTATAACATGTGTTTTTTTCTTTATTCTATTAATAAATTGGTAATAAAACATCATTCTCATTATTCTGAAGAGCTATTAAAGTGACATTGGATGTTGATTTTGCCAAGTAAAGCAAAGCAAATTGCATACAACTGAATGCTATGTTGATGATTAAAATAAATTTAAAGCCCTTTTTTCCTGCTATTTAAATAAAAAGAAAACAACTCGTCTGAACTTTTCATTATCCAATTGAAATGATTCATCTGATAATTACTGACAATGATCCATAATTTTTACAAAATAAAGCCAAATTTTCTTTTAATAGTATCCAGATAGCTTATACAACCCTTTGCTAATGTTAGCACTGTTCCTTTTGCTTTGAATACACATTTCAGTTGTCTACTGTTGATGAATCTTCCAAGTTAGACTTTAAAATAGAGTTCACATGTTATATCTTCTAAGTTGCATGAGCACATTCTATACCACTGCACCATCAAACATTGTTCCTTAATATAGTTTAATATGTCTTTCTTTTTCACAAAGAAATGGCGATTTTAAGATTATCTTCAACTCCTGGGTCAAGTGACTGACATGAATATCTGGGCTCTCAATCTCTATCTATTGAATCAAATGAATAAATAACTAATGACCAGCCAGAATTATTTTTTTTCAAACATTTTAAATCTAAGTTTCCAACTGGGCACTTATGTATTTTTGTTTATATTGCAGTCTTGTATATATAAAGCATCTATGGAAGCAGACAGTATCTTAATTTAATGTCTACAGTGTCTAGCATGCATTGTAATTGACTACTGTAGAAGTTTATAATTTTTAGTTTATTTATCCTTTAATCATGGACCATTTCCTCATCTAACCACAGGCAAATAAGATATTTAAAGTATGAAATGCTTTATGAAAATAAAATGCTAAATATGAATTAATCTTAAAAGATATTCTTTTGAACCCGTCAAAGCAACAACAGATATTTAAGGTCTGCCTGTAACTAAAGGGGTTTTAGTATTTACTGCAGTAGCTTTAGTATTCAGCAACAAAATACAACGGGAAGTAGAATAAACATACAAAGTGTCTGAGGCTGTATATTGAAACTCAGATAACAAAAACTACTGAATTTAAATGGGGACCCATTTCCCAGGTGGCACCAGTGGTAAGGAACCCACCTGCCAATGCAGGAGACGAGAGACATGGGTTTGATGCCTAGATTGGAAAGATCCCCTGGAGAAGGAAATTGCAATCCGCTCTAGTATTCTTGCCTAGAGAATCCCATAGACAAAGAAGCCTGGCAGACTACAGTCTGTGGGGTCTCAAAGAGTCAGACACAACTTTTAGAGGGACTTTAGTATTCAATTTGTAAATCATTAGAACACTTTGAATTTGGGGTCAAACAGTTTCAGTGTGATTGAAATCTCAATGTGCATTTATGAATAATAATGGATTCTTAATCCCCAAGTATTTCTTACTATGAAAAAACTAAATATGTAAAGTATAGTCTAATATAATTCAACAGTTCAATGAAATGAATAAATAATTGATAAATTAACATGTTTAGTTTTCAGGGTTAGAGTGAAATGTCTGTAACTCCTAGTATTCAAACTGCCTGATTCTTCCTCCCCCACAATTTCAAATGATATTGTTGTTGTTCATTATTTCAAAGAAATATTTGACCAAATTAAGTAATATAATTATGGCTTAAGTGTACACATCTAAAATTATTATCCAGAAACCAAAGGTAATTTCCTATAATGGTTATTGAGATGTGTTTGTAGCCTGTACTATGACCAGAGCAGATACTCAATCAAAATCTGTGTCTAAATGAATGAATAAATGAATGGATAAATCTGAAATAGAACAGAGCTATTTTTAATATTATGAATGATATTTAAAGATGTGTATAAGAGACAGACTGCACAGTTGCACTCATCTCACACACTAATAAAGTAATGCTCAAAATTCTCCAAGCCAGGCTTCAGCAATATATGAACCATGAACTTCCAGATGTTGAAGCTGGTTTTAGAAAAAGCAGAAGAACCAGAGATCAAATTGCCAACATCCACTGGATCATCAAAAAGGCAAAAGAGTTACAGAAAAACATCTATTTCTGCTTTATTGACTATGTTAGAGCCTTCAACTGTGTGGATCACAATAAACTGTGGAAAATTCTGAAAGAGATGGGAATACCAGACCACTGACCTGCCTCTTGAGAAACCTGTTTGCAGGTCAGGAAGCAGTAGTTAGAACTGGACATGGAACAACAGACTGGTTCCAAACAGAAAAAGGAGTACATCAAGCCTGTATATTGTCACCCTGCTTATTTAATTTATATGCAGAGTACATCATGAGAAACGCTGGGCTGGAAGAAGCACAAGTTTGATTGGCAATTTTATTGCCAAGAGAAATATCAATATCCTCAGATATGGAGATGACACTACCTTTACGGCAGAAAGTGAAGAACTAAAGAGCCTCTTGACGAAAGTGAAGGAGGAGAGTGAAAAAGTTGGCTTAAAGCCCAACATTCAGAAAACTAAGATTTTGGCATCTGGTCCCATCACTTCATTGGAAATAGATGGGGAAACAGTGGAAACAGTGTCAGACTTTATTTTTTTGGGCTCCAAAATCACTGCAGATGGTGACTGCAGCCATGAAATTAAAAGACTCTTACTCCTTGGAAGAAAAGTTATGACCACCCTAGACAGCATATTAAAAAGCAGAGACATTACTTTGTCAACAAAGGTCCATCTAGTCAAGGCTATGGTTTTTCCAGTAGTCATGTATGGATATGAAAGTTGGACTCTAAAGAAAGTTTAGCACCAAAGAATTGATGCTTTTGAATTGCAGTGTTGAAAAGACCTTTGAGAGTCCTTTGGACTGCAAGGAGATCCAACCAGTCCATTCTAAAGGAGATCAGTCCTGGGTGTTCATTGGAAGGAATGATGTTGAAGCTGAGACTCCAATACTTTGACCACCTGATGCGAAGAGCTGACTTATTTGAAAAGACCTTGATGCTGGGAAAGATTGAGGCCAGGATGAGAATGGGACGACAGAGGATTAGGTGGATGGATGGCATAACCAACTCAATGGACATGAGTTTGGGTGAACTCCGGGAGTTGGTGATGGACAGGGAGGCCTGTCGAGCTGTGGTTCATGGGGTCGCAGAGAGTCAGACACAACTGAGTGACTGAACTGAACTGAACTGAACTGAAATTTCTTTACTAGTTCTTTATTAGGTTTTTTTTTTTTAATTTCTTTATTAGTTCTAACAGGTGTGTGTGTGTGTGTGTGTGCACGCATGCACTTGTTTGGATTCTTTTAGGCTTTCTGCATATAAGACTGTGTTATCCTGTGAAGAGAGACAGCCTCCTTTCCAATTTTGGTGGGTTCTTTTTGTTTGTTTGTTTGTTTACCTAATTGCACTGGTTAGGACTTCCAGTACTATGTTAAAGAGAAGTGGTGAAAGTAAAAATACTTGTCTTATTCCTGATCTTCAGATCAGTTCAGTTCAGTCGCTCAGTCGTGTCCGACTCTGCGACCCCATGAATCGCAGCATGCCAGGCCTCCTGATCTTAGAGAAAAACACTTAGTCTTCTACCACTGAATAAGTGTGGTTTTTAAATATTTGGTCTTTATTATATTGANTCAGTTCAGTTCAGTCGCTCAGTCGTGTCCGACTCTGCGACCCCATGAATCGCAGCATGCCAGGCCTCCTGATCTTAGAGAAAAACACTTAGTCTTCTACCACTGAATAAGTGTGGTTTTTAAATATTTGGTCTTTATTATATTGAAGTTATTTCCTTCTATTTCTAGTTTATTGAGTATATTTTATCATGAAAGGGAACTGAATTTTGTCATTTTTTGCACATTATTTGAGATTATAACATGTGTTTTTTTCTTTATTCTATTAATAAATTGGTAATAAAACATCATTCTCATTATTCTGAAGAGCTATTAAAGTGACATTGGATGTTGATTTTGCCAAGTAAAGCAAAGCAAATTGCATACAACTGAATGCTATGTTGATGATTAAAATAAATTTAAAGCCCTTTTTTCCTGCTATTTAAATAAAAAGAAAACAACTCGTCTGAACTTTTCATTATCCAATTGAAATGATTCATCTGATAATTACTGACAATGATCCATAATTTTTACAAAATAAAGCCAAATTTTCTTTTAATAGTATCCAGATAGCTTATACAACCCTTTGCTAATGTTAGCACTGTTCCTTTTGCTTTGAATACACATTTCAGTTGTCTACTGTTGATGAATCTTCCAAGTTAGACTTTAAAATAGAGTTCACATGTTATATCTTCTAAGTTGCATGAGCACATTCTATACCACTGCACCATCAAACATTGTTCCTTAATATAGTTTAATATGTCTTTCTTTTTCACAAAGAAATGGTGATTTTAAGATTATCTTCAACTCCTGGGTCAAGTGACTGACATGAATATCTGGGCTCTCAATCTCTATCTATTGAATCAAATGAATAAATAACTAATGACCAGCCAGAATTATTTTTTTTCAAACATTTTAAATCTAAGTTTCCAACTGGGCACTTATGTATTTTTGTTTATATTGCAGTCTTGTATATATAAAGCATCTATGGAAGCAGACAGTATCTTAATTTAATGTCTACAGTGTCTAGCATGCATTGTAATTGACTACTGTAGAAGTTTATAATTTTTAGTTTATTTATCCTTTAATCATGGACCATTTCCTCATCTAACCACAGGCAAATAAGATATTTAAAGTATGAAATGCTTTATGAAAATAAAATGCTAAATATGAATTAATCTTAAAAGATATTCTTTTGAACCCGTCAAAGCAACAACAGATATTTAAGGTCTGCCTGTAACTAAAGGGGTTTTAGTATTTACTGCAGTAGCTTTAGTATTCAGCAACAAAATACAACGGGAAGTAGAATAAACATACAAAGTGTCTGAGGCTGTATATTGAAACTCAGATAACAAAAACTACTGAATTTAAATGGGGACCCATTTCCCAGGTGGCACCAGTGGTAAGGAACCCACCTGCCAATGCAGGAGACGAGAGACATGGGTTTGATGCCTAGATTGGAAAGATCCCCTGGAGAAGGAAATTGCAATCCGCTCTAGTATTCTTGCCTAGAGAATCCCATAGACAAAGAAGCCTGGCAGACTACAGTCTGTGGGGTCTCAAAGAGTCAGACACAACTTTTAGAGGGACTTTAGTATTCAATTTGTAAATCATTAGAACACTTTGAATTTGGGGTCAAACAGTTTCAGTGTGATTGAAATCTCAATGTGCATTTATGAATAATAATGGATTCTTAATCCCCAAGTATTTCTTACTATGAAAAAACTAAATATGTAAAGTATAGTCTAATATAATTCAACAGTTCAATGAAATGAATAAATAATTGATAAATTAACATGTTTAGTTTTCAGGGTTAGAGTGAAATGTCTGTAACTCCTAGTATTCAAACTGCCTGATTCTTCCTCCCCCACAATTTCAAATGATATTGTTGTTGTTCATTATTTCAAAGAAATATTTGACTAAATTAAGTAATATAATTATGGCTTAAGTGTACACATCTAAAATTATTATCCAGAAACCAAAGGTAATTTCCTATAATGGTTATTGAGATGTGTTTGTAGCCTGTACTATGACCAGAGCAGATACTCAATCAAAATCTGTGTCTAAATGAATGAATAAATGAATGGATAAATCTGAAATAGAACAGAGCTATTTTTAATATTATGAATGATATTTAATTAGTAACTAAAAATAATAGAAGTTGTAGTTATATCTGTGACATTAAAAAATAATCATATCTAATTTTCTTTTTCCCAATCAAAAATTGAAGCCTAGAGAGATTAAATGAGGTGTCCTGATTACAGTGAGATCAGAGATTCGGGTCATCAAAATTCAAATCTAGTGTTTCTCAATCCCTGTGTAAGTGCAAAAGGTGAAAGTGATAATCACTCAGTTGTGTCAGACTGTTTGCAACACCATGGATTGTAGCCCACCAGCCTCCTCTGTCCACAGAATTCTCCAGGCAAGAATACTGGAATGGGTTGCTATTTCCTTCTCCAGGGGAGTCTTCCATACCCATGGTTCACACCTGGGGCTCCTGCACTGCACACAGATTCTTTACCATCTGAGCCATGAGGGAAAGATTAAATGCTGTGTTCCTCCACACAGCTTGTTCCGTGTTTCAGAAATCACTCCTGTGTTCTACTCTAGGTGGCTGTGATCGAGAAGACAAGGATTTCCTTTCCCTCCACCTTGAACCCCAGTCTAAGGCTACAGTTTCACTTCAGTGAGAGCAGGTAGAAGTTTTCTCATCAGAAACAAGGCCCTGTGTTGGAGATGCTGTATTCTATGCAGGTACAGCTGAAAGAACCCATCCCCCTCCCCCTACCCAGAACTGCACACCCAGAGAAGCAGCTCTGTCTCAGGAGCAGCAAACTGAAGTACGAGGCGGCAACTGCTCCTGCCCCTGTCCCAGCCCCCACCCATTCACAGAGCAGAGTGTCCATACAATGAAGGGAAGGCTGAGAATACCAAAAGCTATCTCCTGGCCCAGCTCTAGCTGGTCACCCATGGGTGTTACTCTGGGAGAAGCCCTGGGCTGTCCCTAGTGCACAGATTCTACCTGATGGGGAAGACAGGCCCTAAAGGCAAGGGGCTCACCTGATATACTTGACGAGATTGACCTGATATGGAACACAGCTTAAATAATGTCATACCTGTGAGCAGTGTTGAATGAATGGAGAGCATTCTCCATGTTGGTGGAGAACAATTAAGAGGGTTCTAGAGACTCCAGGGAAGTCAGAGCAACAAGCAGGATAGCAGAACATCCAGATATTTAACAGAGACAACCAGCAAAGACTCAGCCATGGAGCACCCTCCCGAGATTATGTTCAACCTCAAGTTGGGGAACTCATGTACCTACTAGACTGAACCTGCTCAAGAACAGGCAGAGAAAGACAGGGGCCAACTGAAAGCATTCCCCAAGCTGCACACGAATCTAGTAAAAAACAGCAGAACCCTTACTGGCACTAGGGTGTTAAGCAAAATATCTGACCAAACACTTGTTGAACAATAAGCTATCCTGATTCAGAGGCAACTTCAAAGAAACTAGGTTTAAAAATAAAATTACATGCTTCCCTGGGTGTCCTGAAGACTATGCATGGCCAAGGACATATTCCCTCAGGATCATTCAGAGAGGGAAAATCCAAGCTACAAGGCCTGGCTGAATGTGGGCAAAGAACAGAAACATCCTGAATAGTGATAACAACCTACCAGTCACACACATATATCCAAAGAAGGAGGGATACAATGGTTGCAACAATGATCATACCTTAGACCCTTTGGCCAATAAGCCAATGATTTACGTTCTCCCTTTCAAATAAAACAATTTAACATACCTACATCTATATGAGGCTCACTTATGTGCTTCACAACAAGTGAAAAATCCAAAATCTCATCCAGGTTGTACTATAAGCAGTTCCAGGGATAACACCTCTGAGTAACATGCCATTCTCTTTACCAAGTCTCAGGTTCTTCAAAGTAAATTCTTCATACATTTTGGAATCTCAGTGTATATGCTCTGTTACAAAAAGCCAAATTTTTAAAAATTGCAAGTAAGAAAGAAAATTCAAAATCAAATAAAGTATTTCATGTTAGTTATTAAACTTTAAATTTATTCCTAGTAAATTCTTTAATGTCAATTGGCAGACTTTATTTATGGACTTCCCTGATAATTCAGTTGGTAAAGAATTCACCTGCAATGTGAGAGACCCTGGCTGGATTCCCGGGTTGGGAAGATAGAGATAGGCTATCTACTCTAGTATTCCTGGGCTTCCCTTGTGGCTCGGCTGGTAAAGAATCCACCTGCAATGTGGAAGACCTGGGTTCAATTCCTGGGTTAGGAAGATTCCCCTGGAGAAGGGAAAGGCTACCTACTCCAGTATTCTGGCCTGGAGATTTCCATGAACTGTGTAGTCCATGGGGTCACAAAGAATTGGCCACAACTCTGTTTAATTATTTATTCTTAACTAATTTAATAGTAAATGAATAGATTTACTTTGTCTCCCCATCTATTAAACTATCATACATTCTTTTAAATATGAGAATCCCCACATGATTTCATAAGAACTTATGGAAGAAATTTTTACATCTTGGGTTATGGGGGTGTCCTTCTGGCTTATACATGACTCAGCTTGAAGAGTACGCTAACTAGAGCAGCCTTTCTTGCAGCCTGCTAAACATGCATCATGGGCTTCCGTGGTGGCTCAGGGGTAAAGACTCCGTCTGCCAATGTAGGAAACCTGGGTTTGCACCCTGGGTCATGAAGATACCCTTGAGAAGGAAACGGCAACCTGTTCCTGTAGTCTTGCTGGGAAATTCCATGGACAGAGGAGCCTGGCAGGCTACAGTCCATGGGGCTGCAAAAAGGTCGGACATGACTTAGTGACTAAACAACAGCAAAACATATGCTTACATTGGCTTTAACCACTTATGAAAAAATATGCATTTAAAAATAAAAATGGAGTAACTGTGGTTCAGGCACCCAAAACTGAACTGGGTGACCAATGTAGATGCAGTTTTAGATTAAATTCCTGCATCACCAAGAACCTGCGTTTTCTGAACTGCATGTTAAACTCAAGGACACTATCAGCTTTTCTCAAAACAATATCAGCTAACAGCTGCCAGCTGCAATCTTACAGTCTCAAAATCTCCCTGTATAACTATGCAATCATTTTGGACCTCAACCAATCCTTACTTAACAAGCACAGTTAATTCTTGCCAGCTCCAATTATAATTCTGGGAAAACAACTCTTATAACCAACTCTTAACCTTGCAGTTTTCATTGTACAAACCTCCTCCATTATGTAGTTTGGCTGAACACAATTCAAGTACTTCCTGAATCTCTCCCCAGCTATAGTCCTCAGTTTGGCTCAAATAAAACTCTTTTCTATTCCAATTATAGATTGTTTATTGATTACTTCTGTTAACAGCAGTATAGTGTAGTGTTAAAACAAAGTGAATTATAAACCTATTACTTAATTCAAACCTTAATCTTCTTGGCTACTGGAAATGTAAACAGGCACATTATGTTAACTCTCTGTCACAATCTCTCACCACTAAAATTGAGAAACTATTCTGCCTTATTCGGTTTTCATATTAAACTACATGACATATGAAAAACACTTAAAAGACTACTTGGTATACACTAAAAATGCACTGTTTTTTAGCTTTTTTTGATTGACACTTTACTATGTTGAATGAAGACAATGAAATAATAATTACATTAACTTCTAACCCTGCCACCTAAATTTTGGCCTAGAAGTATGAATAGAAGGCTGACATATCTACAAGACTGCCTGAATCAAGATTTAAATATAAGGTATTAGTTTATTGTATTGCTGAAAGTTAATAGCTTCAGATTTGAATGGTGCTTACTGAAATAAACCAAAGTGAAGGTTAAATATGCAGGTTCATATTCTGTGACTCATTTAAACATGCACATATTTTTATCAACTGCTCCTTAAGTTGTAACTGCTTATTTTTACTCTTGAATATTTGAGCTTCCAAGCAAATCTATAAAATAATCAAACATTATGCAGACCAATAACTCAGGTTGTCTAGTGCTATTTCAGGCATTCATTTAAGTTGCCTTGATGCCATTTCACTTTCTTAACAAGCGTATCTATTTAAACATGAATTTGTTCTGTAAAATTAACAACATTAAGAGTCTACATCAATCATGTTGAAAAGCTAGTGAAAATGAAATAGAATACTGATTTCACATCAGTGTATAGAGTACAGTATTATCTTGCAACCAAAAACTTTTCGATTTATATAAAAAACCCAATCCAGTTAGTCCATTGTCAAAAATCTATGCAATGGCAATTTTTCACATGAGGGTTTCTTTCACATGTCAAAGAGAAGGTGTTCCTAAAGTGAGATATTCTAAAGCAAGATAAAGAAACATACTGCAGCCTTTCTTTTTTTCTTTTTTAGAACATACCAGAGTGCATTTGTGTGCTGGAAAATGTTAATTGGCTCTCTTGGAAAACAGCACTGGTTTGTAGGATTTGCCATTTTCATGATGTATTTTCACCCACAGCAACTGATTTCTTTCTACCAACACGGCCACTGAATGAAGAGCTAAGAAGAAATATGCACATATCTCTTGTAAGCAGTGGACAGGAGCCAGCTCAAGGCACATTTAATACAGTGATTTTTCAGAGAATGCCTTTCTGGAAAGTATCTAAATTCAGGGTTAGGAGTAGTGAAACAACTGTGCAGCTGATTCTGGCTATGCTGTACACATAATATATTTAGCTTAATGGATATCAAGTCTTTGTTGATATACTAATCACAACATTTTTATTTATGTTCACATATGCTTTTTAAGTTTCAATGAGAATGTTTTTGGATTGAGTCTTTTTGGAAGGTGTGCTCTTATAAAAAAAGAAACATAGCTAATACAATAGTTATTAAGCTGGTCTCCATGGAACAGAAGTGCCATAGAGATGCTCCAGAAGGAGAAAATGAGCTTTTATCTCTTTCACTTGTGTGTTTCAAGATTTTGTTCAAAATAAACAAATAAATAATCTGTTGCTTAAAAATGAAAAAGACCAACATATTTAATAGAGCAGAGAATTTGAAATCACATGGATAAGATTTCAAATCCCATTTGGGTTTTGTCATGTGGCCAGAGAAGGAAATGGCAACCCACTCCAGTATTCTTGCCTGGAGAATCCCATGGACAGAGAAGCCTGGCAGGTTACATACAGTCTACGGGATCACAAGAATCAGACAACTAAGCAACTAAGCACACACACACACACACTCATTACNAGGAAATGGCAACCCACTCCAGTATTCTTGCCTGGAGAATCCCATGGACAGAGAAGCCTGGCAGGTTACATACAGTCTACGGGATCACAAGAATCAGACAACTAAGCAACTAAGCACACACACACACACACTCATTACTTACGTCATGTGTGTCATGTGACCTCATTACTGAAGTCATTACTCAAGTGATGTGACCTCAGTAACTAAATGTGACCTCTCTGCACAAGTGTGAAGATTATACAAATTGTTAGCAAGATACCCACCACTTTTCCAACAAATGTTAGTTACAAGTTGTTACTGCTCATGATGACTTCCAAATGATTGCTAAACTATCAGTTTTACTGTTGTGATAATGTGTAACAATTGATAAATAGCTCTAATTTTATTTGTTTAACTGTATATGAATAATTGGCCTTCCCTGATGGCTCAGTGGCTTCCCTGGTGGCTCAGACAGTAAAGCGTCTGTCTGCAGTGCAGGAGACCTGGGTTTGATCCCTGGGTTGGGAAGATCCCCTGGAGAAGGAGATGGCAATCCACTCCAGTTCTCTTGCCTGGAAAATCTGATGGATGGAGGAGCCTAGTACGCTACAGCCCATGGGGTGTTCTTTGGAAGGAATGATGCTAAAGCTGAAACTCCAGTATTTTGGCCACCTCATGAGAAGAGTTAACTCATTGGAAAAGACTGATGCTGGGAGGGTTTGGGGGCAGAAGGAGAAGAGGACAACAGAGGATGAGATGGCTGGATGTCATCACTGACTCGATGGACATGAGTTTGAGTGAACTCCGGAAGTTAGTGTTGGACAGGGAGGCCTGGCATGCTGCGATTCATGGGGTCGCAAAGAGTCAGACATGACTGAGCAACTGAACTGAACTGAACTGATGGCTCAGTGGTGCAGAATCCACCTACCAATGCAGAAGACATTGGTTCAGTTCCTGGGTCAGGAAGATTCCCTGGAGAAGGGAATGGCAACCCACTCTAGTATTCTTGCCTGGAGAATCCTGTGGACAGAGGAGACTGGTGGGCTATGCTGCATGAGGTTGCAAAGATTGGACATGACTGAATGAGTAAACACAGCACAGCATGTGTGTATTTATTTGTCTGAAAACATGGTTGTTGTTGTTTAGTCACTAAGTCATGTCTGTCTCTTTGTGACCCCGTGGACAGTAACCCACCAAGGCCCTCTTCCATGGGATTCTTCAGTCAAGAATACTGGAGTGGGTTGCTATTCCCTTCTCCGAGGGATCTTCCTCATTCAGGGATGGAACCTGCATCTCCCACTTGATAGGCAGATGCTTTAGTGCTGAGCCACCAGGGAAGCCCCTCTGGAAATATTATAACTGTCCTAAACTTCTTAGTTCTCCACAAGGAAACTTTTTCCCTCAGCCAATTCTATGTTCTCATACCAACTAAAACAGATGGAAGTCTTCTTATCCTATCATCCTAGTTTTCTCTTTAAGGTTAGATTCCTTGTTTTAGCAGTGAATTTCAAGGCCTTTCTTGCTTTCTGGTCTACTCTGTTCATCTCCTTCACCTTCCAAGGTTACATTATTTCTTGTACAATAATTTTGTTCTCAACCTATTTCATAAGTTGAAAAGTTTATCAAACCCTGTGTCAAATCTTCCTTTTATTAATTCAGCAATAAACCTGCAGGCTTTTAATAGTGTTAAATGTATTCATGTATGTGAAACAGAACAGTACCTGACTTACAGAAAAGGCTTAATAAATGCTAGCTGTTACTAATACATACTTATAGATTTTATATTATGTTTTGTGTTCTGTGAAAGGTACTAGTGATAAAACAACTAGCACAGTTGATTACAACTGCTCCTAAAAAGCACTGATATTCTAAAATCCAATAAGGAGAAGTAAACAGAAAATGGTTTAGAGGATATATAATATTAAAGAAGACAAAGCTTTGAAGATTAAAGTAGAGTTCCTGGAAGAAGGGGTTATATAAGCTAATATTTGTGAATATTAATATTTCTACCCATGTCACTCATAAAATATGCCCTACAAAGGAATGTACCAGATTTTAAAATATTGTTCAGCAGTATTTAAAATGAATGCAAACTGAAAAAAACATCTTGTTCTTTTACTGTATGCATAAGAAGACTCAGACTCAAAGAGGCTAAATAATGTATCTGTGGTTTCACATAACATTTCAGTAGTTATTATTGACCAGTTCAACCATTGAAAACCAGAGCAACTGAATAAAATATCTTTTGGCTTAAACAACTTGTTAGAATATTGTATCTCTGGTTTCTTGCAAGGGGAAACTGCTAATAAAAGGGATGGAAATCTTGATTAATCCATTTGACAACTTTTTTTAGAATGCAAACAGTATGTTATAGTTCAAATATCAAACAAATAAATCTACAATCTACTTTGTTTCTAACTGCTTGCATTCACATAGAAGGGGACTAATAATAAACACATAATGTTAAGAATAGATAGTAAGCCAGGTAATAAGGGCCTTGGAGAAAAATACGGTGGATAAGAGGAGACACAGAATGCCTGAATAAGGCAGTTATTACTTTTTAAATATTATTATCACAGAAGACCTTAATTTTAAAGGTGACACATGGTCAGAGATCTGAAGGAGATGGGTGAACAAACCAGAAAACAGGTTTCCAGACAGTAGGAAGATCAAGGAGAAGTACATTGTATGTAAAGGTCTTTGCTTATTTGTATGTGTGTGTTAGTCACTCAGTTGTGTCTGACTCTTTGAGACCCTATGGACTGTAGCCTGTTAAGTTCCTCTGTTCATGGTATACTGGAATGGATTGCCGTTTCTTTCTCGAGGGTATCTTCCTGATCGAGGGATTGAACCCATGTCTCCTTGCATGCAAATTCTATACCATCCGAGCCACTAGGGCAGCAATAAGCTAACAGTCTCATAATAATAATTATTAATATCTGCAGTGAAGTGAAACAAGAAAACGGAGGATAAGAACTATAAGTAAAAATTCTGGTAAGGCTTTAGGTAAAAGTGCAGAGCTTGAAGATGTGTGTCAGGAATTAATATACCTGATGGACTGGAATATAAACTGGAGAAAAAGAAAACTTAAGGACATGCTAGATTTTGAGATAGACTAATTGTAAATCAGAATATGACACTTTCAGTATGAACTATAGTGATATAGCAGTTCACTTCAGTTCAATTCAGTTGCTCAGTCATGTCTGAATGTTTGCGACCCTATGAATCACAGCATGCCAGGCCTCCCTGTTCATCACCAACTTCCGGAGTTCACTCAGACTCATGTTCACCGAGTCAGTGATGCCATCCAGCCACCTCATCCTATGTTGTTGCCTTCTCCTCCTGCCCCCAATCTCTTCCAAGATCAGGGTCTGTTCCAATGAGTCAATGCTTCGCATGAGGTGGCCAAAGTACTGGAGTTTCAGCTTTAGCATCATTCCTTCCAAAGAAATCCCAGGGATGATCTCCTTCAGAATGGACTGGTTGGATCTCCTTGCAGTCCAAGGGACTCTCAAGAGTCTTCTCCAACACCACAGTTCAAAAGCATCAATTCTTCAGCGCTCAAGCTTTCTTCACTGTCCAACTCTCACATCCATACATGACCACTGGTAAAACCATAGCCTTGACTAGACAGACCTTTGCTGGCAAAGGAGTGTCTCTGCTTTTCAATATGCTATCTAGGTTGGTCATAACTTTTCTTCCAAGGAGTAAATGTCTTTTAATTTCATGGCTGCAGTCACCATCTGCAGTGATTTGGGAGCCCCAAAAAATAAAGTCTGACAGTTTCTACTGTTTCCCCATCTGTTTCCCATGAAGTGATGGACTGGATGTCATGATCTTCGTTTTCTGAATGTTGAGCTTTAAGCCAACTTTTTCACTCTCCTTTCACTTTCATCAAGAGGCTTTTTAGTTCCTCTTCACTTTCTGCCATAAGGGTGGTATCATATGCATATCTGAGGTTATTCATATTTCTCTTGGAAATCTTGATTCCAGATTGTGCTTCTTCCAGTCCAGCGTTACTCATGATATACTCTGCATATAAGTTAAATAAGCAGGGTGACAATAAACAGCCTTGACGTACTACTTTTCCTATTTGGAACCAGTCTGTTGTTCCATGTGCAGTTCTAACTGTTGCTTCCTGACCTGCATATAGGTTTCTCAAGAGGCGGGTCAGGTGGTCTGTCATTCCCATCTCTCTCAGAATTTTCCACAGTTTATTGTGATCCACATAGTCAAAGGCTTTGGCATAGTCAATAAAGCAGAAATAGATGTTTTTCTGGAACTCTCTTGCTTTTCCAATGATCCTGCAGATGTTGGCAATTTGATCTCTGATTCCTCTGCCTTTTCTAAAACCAGCTTGAATATCTGGGTGTTCATGGTTCACAGATTGCTGAAGCCTGGCTTGGAGAATTTTGAGCATTACTTTACTAGCATGTGAGATGAGTGCAATTGTGCAGTAGTTTGAGCATTCTTTGGTATTGGAATGAAAACTGAC
>SJYX01014802.1:312509-325842 GCA_006410675.1 Oreotragus oreotragus | reverse complement strand
TGTATTCTTGCCACCTCTTCTTAATACCTTCTGCTTCTGTTAGGTCCATATCATTTCTGTCCTTTATCAAGCCCATCTTTGCGTGAAATGTTCCCTTGGTATCTCTAATTTTCTTGAAGGGATCTCTAGTCTTTCCCATTCTGTTGTTTTCCTCTATTTGTTTGCATTCATCACTGAGGAAGGCTTTCTTATCTCTTCTTGCTATTCTTTGGAACTCTGCATTCAGATGCTTATATCTTTCCTTTTCTCCTTTGTTTTTAGCCTCTCTTCTTTTCACAGATATTTGTAAGGCCTCCCCAGAAAGCCACTTTGTTTTTTTGCATTTCTTTTCCGTGGGGATGGTCTTGATCCCTGTCTCCTGTACAATGTCACGAACCTCATTCCATAGTTCATCAGGCACTCTATCTATCAGATCTAGCCCTTTAAATCTATTTCTCACTTCCACTGTATAATCATAAGGGATTTTATTTAGGTCATACCTGAATGGCCTTGTGGTTTTCCATACTTTCTGCAATTTCAGTCTGAATTTGGTAATAAGGAATTCATGATCTGAGCCACAGTCAGCTACTGGTCTTGTTTTTGTTGATTGTATAGAGCTTCTCCATCTTTGGCTGCAAAGAATATAATCAATCTGATTTCTTTGTTAACTGAAATCAGATTGATTTTGGTGATGTCAATGTGTAGTCTTCTCTTGTGTTGTTGGAAGAGGGTGTTTGCTATGACCAGTGCATTTTCTTGGCAAAACTCTATTAGTCTTTGCCTTGCTTCATTCCGCATTCAGAGGCCAAATTTGCCTGTTACTCCAGGTGTTTCTTGACTTCCTACTTTTGGATTCCAGTCCCTTATATAGACATATAGGTACAATGATTCTCAATGAACAAATCATAATAAGAAGATTTCAGAAGGAAAGTATAAAAAAAAACTCTTTTACTAAATAAATAAGCATTGCATTAAATAGTCATTATTGAGCCATGAATTTTTAAAAATATATTATACAAATTTGAAAGGTTGCTTCCAAATTATAGTTATTACAAAATATATTCCCTGTATTGTACACCCTTGAATCTGTCTTCACCCATTAGCTTGTACCTCTCACTTCCCAAACCTTATATTGCCCACCCCCATCCTCATTGGTAATCACTGATTTGTTCTCTGTATCTTGGAGTCTGCTTCTTTTTTTTGTTATATTCACTAGTTTGTTCCATTTTTTATATTTCATATATAAATGATATCATAGAGTATTTGTCTTTCTGACATATTTCACTTAGCATAATAACCTCTAAGTCCATTTATGTTGCTGCAAATGGCAAAATTTTATTATTTTGTATGACTAAGAAGTATTCCATTGGGATATATATTTATATATATACATACACACCACATCTTCTTTATATTTTCATCTGTTGCTGGGCACCTAAGTTTCTTCCGTATCTTGGCAATTCTATACAGTGTTGCTATGAACATTGGGGTACAAAGAAGTAATGTTTTATATCATATGTGCCCATAGCAGTTTGAGTTTATAATGTTAAAATAATATCTCACTATATCAGAATTATTTTAACCTAAAGAAAAACAACCATATAGTAAAATATTAGAATAATTGAATCTATTCTCTCAACTATAAAAACCTCTAATTTTTGACATACATTAAAAAAAAACCACTTGCTAATCAGATTAAAGCCTTCAACTGTTATTGAATAAACAAAACAAGAAACAAAAACATAACACAAGGAACAATAAAAATAAATAGAAAATTGTATTGAGTTAGTATATTGAATTAATTGGAACAAAAATATTTTCTAGTCTAGAAGACTGATTCTTATGCAAAATTTTAGAATAAATTTAGTATTGGTGTTGAATGTTGCTGTTGAATTACTTCAAAGTATTTTGGCTTTGATAGTGAGGAATAACAAGAATCAACTTTTCAGGAACTTTAAAATGTTTTATATTAATCTGTGTGTATTTAGGTAGATCTGATATATGAGTATTTGATGATGAGTTTTATATATTTGATGTCTGGAAGTTAATTAAAAAGATAATTTCACTCCCTTGGCATATTTGATTTGAAAATAAAGTTTCTTCAATTACTGAATAAATCTGAGTTTTAGAAATTATAAGAAAATTTTGTTTTTTCTATATGTGTTATGATTCTGTTTATGCTAATAAAAGAAACTGTCATTAATTAACATTTTAATCACTGTAGGTATTTCTGGTAATTGCATGTTTTCAATGCTGTCATAGTCTCTTCCAAAAAAATTCCAATTCATAAATATTCAATCACTTGGGTTCATTTTCATCATAAAGGCCTCAATCCTTATGTTATTTATAGGAAAAGTAATATAATTACAGCTACTGCTTCAAAACCTAAATGCCTTCAATTGCTATTATTAGTGCATGGAAGTATGACTAGATAGCTAATATAGGGGAGAAAAGGATACAAAGAGAGAAACAAAGTATTAAAATAAAGGATAGGTCATTCTATCAGACAGAAAATTTCCACTTAAATTTTGTACAGAAAATTCTAAGTAAAAAGATGAATAACTGGTCTCTGAATTTAATCAGAATAGTCAGTCAAACATGTTATTATTCTTTACAAAAATCCCTATTTCAAGGTCACCTCTTTGTTATAATAGTAACTGTTGAAGTGGAGTTTTTATTTTTTTTTAAGATTAGCAATTTGGTGGCTCTTGAAAAGTAGTTCCTAACTCAAGTACAAAAGAAATGTCCTCAGCTATTCTTGATCAACTGACTAGTATGGAGTTCAGAAACATTTCTTTTTTTTTATGATTATGCTGTGGCATATGGGATTGTAGTTCCCTGACCAGGGATTGGACCCACATTCCCTGAATTGGGAAGTGGAATCTTAACCACTGGACCACACTGGAGAAGTCCAAGAAATGCTTCTTTTAAGTCACTATTCCAGGTGACTCAAGTTCAGATGTCCATGTACACTTATTGAGAAACTATTCTACAAGAATAATGCTTTTTTTTTTTTTGGCTTTAATAACTTCTGCCAAAACACATCTTCAAGTTTGGTATAAAATTGCTTATACCTAGATTTCATTTTTGACATTTACTCCTTGGAAGGAAAGTTATGACCAACCTAGACAGCATATTAAAAAGCAGAGACATTACTTTGTCAACAAAGGTCCGTCTAGTCAAGGCTATGGTTTTTCCAGTGGTCATGTATGGATGAGAGCTGTCTCTTATACACATCTAGATGTGTATAAGAGACAGGCATATCTGAGGTTATTCATATTTCTCTTGGAAATCTTGATTCCAGATTGTGNTTTACTCCTTGGAAGGAAAGTTATGACCAACCTAGACAGCATATTAAAAAGCAGAGACATTACTTTGTCAACAAAGGTCCGTCTAGTCAAGGCTATGGTTTTTCCAGTGGTCATGTATGGATGAGAGAGTTGGACTATAAAGAAAGCTGAGCGGTGAAGAATTGATGCTTTTGAACTGTGGTGTTGGAGAAGACTCTTGAGAGTCCCTTGGACTGCAAGGAGATACAACCAATCCATCCTAAAGCAAATCAGTCCTGGGTGTTCATTGGAAGGACTGATGCTGAAGCTGAAAGTCCAATACTTTGGCCACCTGATGTGAAGAGCTGACTCATTTGAAAAGACCCTGATTCTGGGAAAGATTGAAGGCAGGAGGAGGAGGGGATGACAGAGGCTGAGATGGTTGGATGGCAACACCGACTCAATGGACATGGGTTTGGGTAGATTTTGGGAGCTGGTGATGGACAGGGAGGCCTGGTGTGTTGCAGTTCACAGAGTCGCAAAGAGTCGGACACAACTGAGTGACTGAACTGAACTGAACTGGGATTTCATTTTCAAAACTCATATTTTGCTTCAGTGAAGCTGGTTTCTCTATCTGGACGTAAAATATAACAACAAAAAAGACAAACTGTATGATGCTTCTTTGCTTTCTCAGATTGTAGTTTTTTTATTGTCTATTCCAGATGTAATTAGAGAATATATATTATTGTTATTATTTTAGTTGCAAACACATCAATTATCTCTTTGTTGGTAGCAGTATCAAAGAGAAAATATATCCAGAGAGTAATAAAAATAGTAAAAATGGTAATATTATGGGGAAAAGAGACATCTGTCTAGAACTGTACCCATTTTCAAATATAGCAAGGCCAAAAGTGATTTATAACCAAGGAACAGGGTGGGCATCAGTGGATGGATAAATACTGAGAGAAAGCATCAGAGGTGAAAAGGGACTTGTGTTACATTGACTGGAACAGGATATTTGCTGAAGGCAGAATAAGGTGAACTGACATCAAGGTTAGAGAGTAAGAAATATGATCAGATATGGAGAGTGGAGAGTCTTGCTAAACTAACTTGGCAGGATTTTTATTAAAATTAGGTGATGCAAAGATGAAACCAGACATTCAAAGGTAGAGAACTAGTTGAGAATTCCATTCAGGGGAACATGATTAAAGTTTGCTCAAGGAAGGCATCCTGTCAGTGGCTCCCAACACATGGCTCCCAATCGGAATTTAATTGTCAAGACTTTCAAATGTTACTTTAGATGCAAAAAATCTAATTCTTGCAGGGTCTTTTCATATTTCTCAATTCTTTCAAGTCACTAGTTCCCTTTTGTGATTTTTTGGAGAAGCTTTGTGAATTTTGAATTATTTTAGTTTCTTGCATGTTCTAAAACAAGACATACATTTTTATGACTTACTTCAAATAAATATCATTTGATTTTTAATACAAATGAATTTAATTCAGTTAATAAATACTATGCCAGTCACTCTGAATAGAGCAAAATCTGTCCCCCAAACAGACATTTGGCCACTGAGATTTTCAAATTCGTGATTGCACATCCTACACTATATATATCTCCAGTAAAATAGTGCATTTTTTACTTTGAAATTAACTCATAAAATGATATATCCAGATGAAATAATATTGCCCTCCCTCCCCTCCTTTGTCAGTATCTTTTTCTTTTCTTCTGGACTATATGTTTTGAAAGTTGAGTCACTGTGCTCAGGACACACTAAAGAAGTGTGATGTTACTCTCTCCTGCATTTAGGGCGGAGTCTACATAGTGCAGAATTCTTCCGTATATTGGTCTTCTGTTTCTTATTTATTGATTAATTCAATCATTTATTTATGTCAGCATGTATTGAAGAATATTTTATACTTTGGGTTATAATCCAGTAGCTCTTTATTTTCTCCTTAAAATGTTTCACCTTTGGCCTTTGAGGATTCATTTGGCTCCTTTGCCGCTTTAAGGTACTCTCATATAAGTTTGTCCATAGGTTGATTGGTTTGAAGTAATTCTTTGCATTCTGGCATGAGAAGATACTCCAGCCTCATCATCCATGTTTCTTGCTCCAGCTCTAGAAGCAATCATTTCTCCAAGAGATCTTCATTATTTTTATTGGGGAATGGTATTAGAAAACAAAATCTGAGCACTTAATATGCTCATTGGACAACAGAAAGAGACCTCAAAGCAATCCAGTTGATGGAGTTTTCAGACATGGAATTTAAAACAATGTCTTGCACAGGGTTCAGAGAAGGCAATGGCACCCCAACTCCAGTACTCTTGCCTGGAAAACCCCATGGGTGGAGGAGCCTGGTAGGCTGCAGTCCATGGGGTCACGGAGAGTCTTTCATGCATTGGAGAAGGAAATGGCAAACCACTCCAGTGTTCTTACCNAACTCCAGTACTCTTGCCTGGAAAACCCCATGGGTGGAGGAGCCTGGTAGGCTGCAGTCCATGGGGTCACGGAGAGTCTTTCATGCATTGGAGAAGGAAATGGCAAACCACTCCAGTGTTCTTACCTGGAGAATCCCAGGGATGGTGGAGCCTGATAGGCTGCCATCTATGGGATCACACAGAGTAGGACACGACTGAAGCGACTTAGTAGCAGCAGCAGCAGCTTGAACAGGGTTAGAGATATATAAACAATGAATAAGAAAATATGGCCAAGAACTTAAAACCATAGGGTATGTACTTAAGCTCTGAACACTTGGTAGTTACCAAAAGTTTACAACCATAATACTAACAATCATGTGAAACATGCTGTTACTTAAAATAAATGTTAAATACACTCAAACTTGACATTAGGGAATGCACTTAATATTTTGAAGTGTCTGACATGATACTTCTAATACTATATTCAAAACAATTTTTGGTTTATATTGATCAGTTCAGTTCAGTCACTCGCTTGTGTCTGACTGTGATCCCATGGACTGCAGCAAGCCAGGCCTCTCTGCAAATAAATGTTAAATACACTCAAACTTGACATTAGGGAATGCACTTAATATTTTGAAGTGTCTGACATGATACTTCTAATACTATATTCAAAACAATTTTTGGTTTATATTGATCAGTTCAGTTCAGTCACTCGCTTGTGTCTGACTGTGATCCCATGGACTGCAGCAAGCCAGGCCTCTCTGCCCATCACCAACTCCTGGAGTTTACTCAAACTCGTGTCCATTGAGTCAGTGATGCCATCCAACCATCTCATCCTCTGTCGTCCCCTTCTTCTCTGACTTTCAATCTTTCCCAGCATTAGGGTCCCAGCATTCCAATTAGTCAGCTCTTTGCATCAGGTGGTCAAAGCAGGATATTGTCTGATATCCTATGTGAAATAGTGAACACATTTATTGGGAACTTACTGTGTTGTTAGAATTTAACTAAGTTCTAAATGAACAGTTCATTCTTATACTTACTAAATGACTTTGAAACTTCCCATCACTTTTAACATGATGTAGCACTAAAAAGTCAATTTTCTTCTTGGAGTAAGTATGGAATTTAAAACTTGAATGAAAGTGGGAGGCTGGACAGTGTAAGAAGTTGGTTCCTTATTATAATTTTTAATTTCCTGATGTCATCAGCAACTTAGCTATTCAGACATCTACTTAATCCCTTTAGAACTTTTTTCTGATTATCTGGGTACCACAAAATTTAGCCTAGAAACTTTAGTTTGAATCATTATGTAAATTGCTTTATGAAAGAATATAACCTTACGTCCTCCTGATAGAAACAGAAATTGAAAGAGGCAAACCTGAATTAATGATTCCATCCCTGAAGAGTCTCAAGAGTGAACAGCTCACAAGGGATGCTTATGAATTTTATTCTTTCCACGTCTAGCCTTGGCTCTCAACTGGTACTGAATAAGGGTTGTACAAGAGTAATCTTATTCTTTGTTCTAGACAGTTTAAAACAGGAACAACTATTCTTTTATGGAAAGATGAAAAATTATAAATATTAATCTATTAAGAATTATCAATGACAGGAAAAGGGACTATGGATTTTATCATATAGTGAAGTATTTTAATTAAAATTGTGTGTTTCTGCCATGGCATACAAAAGAGAAAATATATTATTTATGACAGGCAAATCTGAACCTGTAATGCCCAGTTGTATAATAATGAAATACAGTGAGTTACAGGCTCCCACAGTGGTTCTGTGGTAAAGAATTCATCTGTCAGTGCAGGAGATGTGGGTTCAATCCCTGGGTTGGGAATTCTTCCCTGCAGGAAGAAATGGTGATCCACGCCAGTATTCATGCCTGCAAAATCCCATGTAAAGAGGAGCCTGGTGGGTTACAGTCTCTCGGGTTGCAAAGAGTCAGACATGAATGAAGTGACAGCATGCATGCACAGTGAGTTACACACTCTTCACAGAGAAATTGTATGGAAATTGTTGAGGACCTATAGGATACTCAGAACACCTGTTGGATGTTAGTGGTAAAAAATTATGTCTGCTGGGTAAAGATTATACTTCTTACTAGGAAGAAACTTAGTTCACAATTTTAGGTTTGATAATGTTTTCCCTTTTTCCTGTCTTTCTAACTAGGTGGGCATTTCTGTTAGGGCCTACTCAAGAGGTTCAATTGAGGCCCTAATCATAAAAATATCACTTCAAGTTATAGAAAGTTATAGAAAGGATTGACTAAATCACCACGTCATTTTCTGCATATTTTACTTTTCCCAAAATCTTTTAATACCTATTTTTGAGAAGAAGAGGAAATTGTTTCTAGATCCATACTAAAAAAGGAATCCACATGCCTGGTTTTCTGGTTTTAAGCATAGGGAGTATCCATCTCTACACACGTATACATGCATATATATGTGTTGCTGTTGCTCTTGTTCGTGGCTCAGCTGCGTCTGGCTCTTTGTGACCCCATAGACCACAGCATGCCAGGATTGCCTGTCCTTCACTATTTTTCAGAATTTGCTCATACTGTTGTCCACTGAGTCAATGATGTCATCCAACCATCTCGCCCTCTGTCATCCTCGTCTCCTCTTGCTCTCAATCTTTCCAAGAATCAGGGTCTTTTCCAGTGAGTTGGCTCTTTGAATCAGGTGGCCAAAATACTTCAGCATCAGTCCTTCCAATGAATATTCAAGACCGATTTCCTTTAGGATTGACTGGTTTCATCTCCTTGCAGCCCAAGTGTCTCTCAAGAGTCTTCTCCAACACCACAGTTGAAAAATATCAATTCTTCTGCACTCAACCTTCTTTATGGTCCAACTCTCATATCTGTAAATGACTACTAGAAAAACCATAGCTTTGACTATACAGACCTTTGTTGGCAATGTGATGTCTCTGCTTTTTAATATGCTTTCTAGGTTCATTATAATTTTTATTCCAAGGAGCAAGTATCTTTTAATTTCCTTGCTGCAATCACTGTCTGCAGTGATTTTGGAGCCCAAGAAAATAAAGTCTCCCACTGTTTCCATTTTTTTCCTACTTGCCATGACATGGTGGGACTGGATGCCATGATCTTCATTTTTTGAATGTTGAGTTTTAAGCCAGCTCTTTCCCCCTTCTCTTTCACCCTATCAAGAGGCTCTTTAGTTACTCTTCACTTTCTGCCATTAGGGTGGTGTCATCTGCATATCTGAGGTTATTGATATTTCTCCCTGTAAACTTGACTCCAGCTTGTGCTTCATGCAGCCTGGCATTTTACATGAGGTTCTCTGCATATGAGATAAATAAGCAGGGTGAAAATATACAGGCTTGATGTACTCCTTTCCCAGTTTTGAACCAGTCCTTTGTTCCTTGTCCATTTTGAACGGTTGCTTCTTGATTTACTGCATACAGATTTCTCAGGAGGGAGGTAAGATGGCCTGGTATTCCCATCTCTTTCAGAATTTTCCACAGTTTGTTGTGATTCACACAGTCAAAGACTTAAGTGTAGTCAATGAAGCAGAAGTAGATGTTTTTCTGGAATTCCTTTGCTTTTTCTATGATCCAATGGATGTTGGCAGTTTGATTCATATTTTTCTATTCATAGCTAAAAAAATAGTTGATAATTAAATTTGCAATGAGTCACTGTTTAAACATACTTATTGCTGTCTCTTATACACATCTAGATGTGTATAAGAGACAGAGGGGAAACTGCTAATAAAAGGGATGGAAATCTTGATTAATCCATTTGACAACTTTTTTTAGAATGCAAACAGTATGTTATAGTTCAAATATCAAACAAATAAATCTACAATCTACTTTGTTTCTAACTGCTTGCATTCACATAGAAGGGGACTAATAATAAACACATAATGTTAAGAATAGATAGTAAGCCAGGTAATAAGGGCCTTGGAGAAAAATACGGTGGATAAGAGGAGACACAGAATGCCTGAATAAGGCAGTTATTACTTTTTAAATATTATTATCACAGAAGACCTTAATTTTAAAGGTGACACATGGTCAGAGATCTGAAGGAGATGGGTGAACAAACCAGAAAACAGGTTTCCAGACAGTAGGAAGATCAAGGAGAAGTACATTGTATGTAAAGGTCTTTGCTTATTTGTATGTGTGTGTTAGTCACTCAGTTGTGTCTGACTCTTTGAGACCCTATGGACATCAATGAAGCAGAAGTAGATGTTTTTCTGGAATTCCTTTGCTTTTTCTATGATCCAATGGATGTTGGCAGTTTGATTCATATTTTTCTATTCATAGCTAAAAAAATAGTTGATAATTAAATTTGCAATGAGTCACTGTTTAAACATACTTATTGAGAGAACATTCTTGCACTGATCAAAGAAGATTCAATGTTTTTGCCTTTATTTGCACAGTCTGTGATTCAAAACAATGCTGGATTCTTTTGTTGTATTTGGAGGCACTGTAGTTACGGGACCTCTTCAATTCATAATGTGTTTGTCAGCTCCACTGCAAGGTACTGCTGTCTCTCAGAACAGATCATGACAAATCAGTTTGTCTTTTTACCATTCTTGATGAGCTCCAACACCACAGAAACTCTAAAGAAACTCTTACTATTTTCCATCCCTCATATTTTGAATTGTCATTTATTCAGAAACAAGAATCCCTCTTATTTCTTCTAAGTTTTGATTCATTTAATCTGATCTTCAGTACAAAAGAGATGACAGCAGTGTTCCGGCTGGTATTACATATAAGGTGAATGAAACTGCAAGGGAGATAAAAACCTCCAAATTATCTTCCTTTCATTAATATGAAAAAGTAATTTATGCTATGAGGAGACATAAACCTAACACATGAGGCACAATTTATAGTTTCATGGTTATTGCAATACCAACAAATGAACACTTTTTCTTTTATACTGTTTATCTAGAATATAGTCCCAAAGTGGTCCTCCCTGGTGGCTCAGCAGTAAAGAATCTGGCTGCAATGCAGGAGCTGCAGGAGACACAGTTTCAATCTCTGGGTCACAAAGATCCCCTGGAGAAAGGCATGAGAACCCACTCCATTATTCTTGCCTGGAGAATATCATGGACAGAGGAGCCTGGCAGCCTACAGTCCATACAGTCACAAGAGTCTGACACGACTGCAGCAACTTAGCATGCATGCCACATGTTATAGTCCCCAAATAAGTCATTTTCTTATATTAATTCATGTATTTTATCTCATGGTCTAATAAGAAAGAAAGTGTTAGTTGCTCTGTCATGTCCAGCTCTTTGTGACTCCATGGGCTATCGCCTGCCAAGCTCCTTTCCGTGGAATTCTCCAGGCAAGAATACTGGAGTGGGTTGCCATTTCCTCCTACAGGGGATCTTCCCAACCCAGGGATCCAACCTGGGTCTCCTGCATTGCAGGCAGATTCTTTATCATATGAGCCACCAATAATATATGTACATATGGTTTAATATATGTACATTTAAATATTAGATTGATATACTATGTGACTATTAGATTAGATTTATTGGATTTATAACATTTATATTTTGAAGATACTATTTATACTTTTTAATCATAAAAATAGAAAAGTAGAAAGCACTTCTTATATGCTTTTACATTTTATTATTTTTTTAAATACTTTATATGTTGAACTTTTTTACTCTGCTAAATATTTGTAGTTCAGGAGTCAGCTGAATCATACTATTTTTATTTAAAGATTAAGATGACAGCACATGAGTTTCAAATTGGTTGTGTTCAAATCTAAACTGCACCTAAATGAGATGGAAATACCTATTTATTTTTGACAACTTAAATTTTCTTGTTGAGGATCAAGGTATACTGTAGTCTTTCAAATTTATAATCCGTGTTCATTTTACATACTCTTCATATAATTGGTTTTACATTATTGAATGATACTTTTTCTTCTATTTAAGTAAAGGAAGGTGGCTCTTGAATCAAAGTTTTTTGGTCATTGTGGTGGAAAAAATATATTTAAGCAACCATATTTCATTGAAGCTTATTGAAGCCAGAAGCTTTCTGGATGTGTTATGTGCCTCTGAGTGTGCATGCTCGCTCACTCAGTCCTGTCTGGGTACAACTCTTTGTGGCCCTATGGAGCCCACCAGGCTACTCTGTCCATGAGATTTTCCAGGCAACTGAAGAGGGTTACCATTTACCATATCCTCCTCCAGGGGAGCTTCCTAAACCAAGTACCAAACCTATGTCTTCTGTTTCTCCCTATCTCCAAATACTTGACATTTATTTCTAAAAAGATAAATATTTCAAAATTTCTATACCATGTACTGATATTTTCTACCATATTATTCTCTTTATTGAAATGGACGTATACTATGCTGATTGTTATCTGATACACAGCATTATTCTGAGATATTATGACAGTAATGCAAATTGTAGCATTTGTCATGTACATGGAGATCACTTTAAGAGCACCTGCGTGTAATGGTTTATATAATTTTGACAACCCTTTGAGGTAGGTATCAATATCATCCTCATTTTACAGGTATGGAAAGAGAGGCAGTAATCTTTTTTGGAGGTAAAAAGAAAATGGGTTTTAGAAGCAAATTTGAGTTTATCTCATCAAAACCATACTCTGTCAAGCAATAATCACAATTAAAATGTTATGATAATGTCAGAACCTGTTAAACTATGTGGGATTCTTCTCCTCTACCATGTAGACATAAGCAGGCTTCACTTTTGGAATTTTTCTCTCACTTTAGTGTCATCCAGCTATCTATCTATTAATGATTGACAATGCCAGCTGCCAGCTATCAATGTTTAAATACTTAAAACACTTTAGAAGTATTTAAGCATTTAAAAAATACTTAAATACTTTAAATTATTGAAGCTATATTGTTTTCCTTATTTGCTACTTATGTTTCCATTTATTATCTAAATTTCAAGTGAAACTTTAAGTCAAAAGAAATGTTCTGAGGTTGACCTGAGGAAAGTTTGAATACATAGGTTTTATGCCCATCATTTCATACTTTATCCCTTTCTATACTCTGCGTGCTCAGTTTCTCAGTCATGTCTGACTCTCTGTGGTCTCATGCACTGTAGCCTGCCAAGCCTCTCTGCCACTGAACTCGACAGGTAAGAATACTGGAGCGTGTTGCCATTTTCTACTCCAGAGGATCTTCCCAACCAGGGATGGAACACATCTCTCGCCTTGGCAGTTAGGATTGTTTACCGCTAGCATCACCTGCACAGAGTCGGACACAACTGAAGCGACTTAGCAGCAGCAGCAGCATCAACTGGGTAGCACCTAGCTCCCTATATTATTCACGTAAATTCAACCTAAGTTGTTGACCTGGCTGAGACTGCTTGATAATAGAATGTTTCATAATTTGTCAGTATATATCCTATGTATGGTTAATTCGTTAGGCATGTCCCATTCTAACATATACCGAAATAAGACTGCACATTTACTTTTCATTTTTTTTTTCAAATTACAACTCCCATTTATTAAATATATTAGATGGGCCAGGTACTGTGTTAGAGGTTCCACTTATTTCTTTTTTCTTTTTTTTGTATTTATTTATTTTTTTACACGAACTCCCAAACATGAACCCCCCTCCCAACTCCCACCCCACATCATCCCTCCAGATCATCCCCATACACCAGCCCCAAGCATCCTGCATCCTGCATTGAACATAGACTGGCAATTCATTTCTTACAT
>SJYX01014802.1:183248-310710 GCA_006410675.1 Oreotragus oreotragus | reverse complement strand
CTAACACCACACACAAAAATAAACTCAAAATGGATTAAAGATCTAAACGTAAGACCAGAAACTATAAAACTCCTAGAGGAGAACATAGGCAAAACACTCTCCGACATAAATCACAGCAGGATCCTCAATGATCCGCCTCCCAGAATACTGGAAATAAAAGCAAATATAAACAAATGGGATCTAATTAAAATTAAAAGCTTCTGCACAACAAAGGAAACTATAAGCAAGGTGAAAAGACAACCCTCTGAATGGGAGAAAATAATAGCAAATGAAGCAACTGACAAACAACTAATCTCAAAAATATGCACATTTACTTTTGATGTGACCACAGAGACAAAAGGATTTGACCGCAAACCAAGACATGTTGGCAGTCACCAGAAGCTGGAGAAAGCAAGACACAGATTATCTGCCAGTGATTCTGATTTAGGGTGTCTGTCCTCATAACTGTGAGCTCTTTGTGATAATGTTATAACAGTCATAGGAAATTAATACACCTTTTCATTTTTGTTAACCAAATGCCTTGTCTTAAAGATTACACAAATACATCTTGATAGCAAGTATCAGTATGTTATCCACTTTAGAAAATGAAATATTTTGTGATATTGTGGCTGTATGTGTTAATTATTTGCATATATTTATATTACACTCTATATTTAGACTATATTTCTATAGTTATAGAATATAACTATATTTATAGACTCACATTCCCTTTGTTTTTCTTCACTTCCTGCAATGCTATAATTTCATGTGTGCAGTTTTGCTTTGTTATGAATTCTACTTTGGCACAGGATTTTTGTGAAATAATTCTTTCAGTTACTGTTTGTCAGAAAATACCTTAATTTCTTCTTCATTCTTGATGAATATTAGCACTGGGTATCAAAACCTGATTTGCCAGTTACTATCTTTTCATCTTTTGAAAATATTACTCCGTTTGTCTTCTAGTCTCTACCACTTCTGTTAAGAAGTCATCTGTAAATCTTTGTTTCCTGTTCATGAAGATAGAGCATTCTTCTTCTAACTAAAGATCTTCTTTTCTTGGTTGTTTCGTGGAATGAAATCACAGGTTCTATTGTACAGATGTATTTTATTGCAATGACACATTCATAGTGCTTCTTAATAATGTGTACTGATATCATTTTCTGATTTTTAAAATTTTCAGTCATTAGTACTGTGTATTTAACTTTTACCCATTACATTTTACTTTATACTCTAAGCTCTTCTCATAGGATTTTACTTATCTCTTATGTTAGAACTTTTTAAGTTCTATGTCATTGGTTATATGTATATAATGCTCTTCTACATAGTTTCTATCCAAATCTCTAACTTATTTGTAAAATATTTTTACCTCTCAATAATACTGGAATCTAATGATGGAACCTGGGTCTCCTGCATTGCAGGTGGCTTCTTTACCATCTGAGAAACCTGGGAAGCCCATTATTAAACAAATATTCTGAGCTCATAATTTCAATTGCATTTATAAGAAAATTTTACTTGATTTTTAAAAATTCTTCAATTATCTCCTGAAAATTTCTGCCATCATCTCATTTAAAAAATTATTAATTTATTGTTATGCTGGGGTCTTAGTTGTAGCTTGCAGGATCTTTGATCTTCATTGTGGCATGTGAGATCTAGTCCCCTGGCCAGGCATTGAACCTGGGCCCCCTGCATTGGGAGTGCAGAGTCAGCCACTGGACCCCCAGGGAAGTCCCTCAATATGTCACTTTAATATATTACTGATAACAATTATTTTAAAAATCTTTACTCTGAAAACTCTACAATGTGGTTCCAGTATATTCTGTCTTCATCTATTTTTATTACTTTTTCTTTTTTCTTGTTTTTCAGTCATGTCAACATGTCAGTCAGTATGTCTGATTATTTTATTTGATTTTACAATACAATACAAGCTGCTGTGTAGAGGAAAAAAATAGAACTTGAGGTTATGAATAATGTTATTTTTTTTTCAGATAGGATTTGGATTTGATTCTGGGAAGGGAGCTAGAGGGAGATGAAATCATATTAGATTGTTAACATATTCAAAGCCAGGCTTCAAGTTTAATGACTGCTATATTTCTCTGATTCACCCTCATTTCCATACTAGCAACTTCTCTGGTATATCAAGTAGAAAACTAGTATGTATCAATGTCTCCACTCCTTGGTGAGTTCTGAACTCAAATATTTACACACTGAACCCTAAAATACTGACATAAATTTTGTTCAGTTCTCAACCTCTCAGAAGCAGTTTCCATGCAGGGTTAGTTTGCTTGCTTCCTTGATTTCTTTCTTTCTTTTTTTTTTTTTTTTTTGAATTAGTACATGATTTAAAGAGAAAGTAGTACTGAATGTCACACACTCTTTCCTCCCTCTTCTTTTTCGGATTTTGTTTTCTCAAGATACTGATACCTTGGTAGCTTTTCAATTTCATTTTAAAAATTTCTAGAAATCTATTATTAGAGAAGGAGAGAAAGAGAGATTAGCCTTTTATGTTCCTTTTGAAGGTTGATTAGTTAAAGTAGGTTTCCATCCCTGAAAAAAAGAATGTTAATGTATTCTTCTAAATATAAAGTCTTCAATTCTTAAACTGTAAAATATTAAAATTTATCCTTTCCAGTATAATTGTAATAAAACAGAGTAGATGTTAGACAACTATATCTTTTAATATCATTCTTTCCTCTGTAAATAATACCCATTGAAGAAACAGACCTTGAGAAGTGAATTATTTAAATCATTAATTCTTTCAGAAAATATTTACTGGGCAAACGTAATGAGCTAACCTTTGTGTCATGTTCATTAGCCCTGATCTTCTTTAATTCAGAATTAAGCAGATGATGTCATGATACTAGAGGAGATGTGGACAGTTCACAACCTTTGAACCACATTTAGTCTGCCAGCTGTTTCACTGTTGAATATGAGCTAAGCATGCTTTCAACATTTTTTAAATGTTCAAAAATATCAAGAAAAAAAGAATCATGACATGTGATTATTGCACGAAATTCAAATTTCTGTGATCAGAAAAAAGTCTTACTGAAATATAGCCACAGTCATTTATTCATATACTTTTCTGTGACTTCTTTCATACTACAGTGTTGGAATTGAGTAACAGGTATTATATGACCCTGAAAACCTAACAGATTTACTGTCTGGTCATACACAAAATGTGGACAAATGCATATTGGATTATTGATTTTGTTTTTTGACTCAAAACAACACGGATTATATTTTGAAACTTGATTATCTTTTTTCAAAAATAAAACTTTTACTTTACAAAATGTCCATCAGTAGATGAATGGATAAGAAAGCTGTGGTACATATACACAGTGGAATATTGCTCAGCTATTAAAAAAGAATGCATTTGAATTAGGTCTAATGAGGTGGATGAAACTGGAGTCTATTATACAGAGTGAAGTAAGTCAGAAAAAAAAACACCAATACAGTATATTAATGCATATATATGGAATTTAGAAAGATGGTAACAATGACCCTATATGCAAGACAGCAAAAGAGACATAGATGTAAAGAACAGACTTTTGGACTCTGTGGGAGAAAGAGAGCGTGGGATGATTTGGGAGAATGGCATTGAAACATGTACATTACCATATGTGAAACAGATCGTCAGTCCAGGTTTGATGCATGAGACAGGGTGCTCAGGGCTGGTGTACTGGGAGGACCCTGAGGGGTGGGATGGGAGGGAGATGGGAGGGGAGTTCAGTATGGAGGACACACGTACACCCACAGCTGATTCATGTGAATGTATGGCCAAAATCACCACAATATTGTAAAGTAGTTAGCCTCCAATTAAAATAAATTAATTTACAAAAATTAAAAAAAATTCTCTGAAGAAGCATTCTATACTTGAACTTGATTGTTTCTCCTACCAGCAAAAGCTCAAAAGGTATATCTGCATTTCTATTTTCTTTGGCTATACATTGGCAATTAGACTTCAGATAGTCCCACTCTATAAATAGTATCCCTTAAGGCTTATCTTTTAAAAATCCAGAATTTCTAATTTGTAGGAAGATGAAAGTTATTCAGTCATGTCCGACTCTTTGCGACCCCATGGACTATACAATCCATGGAATTCTCCAGGCCAGAATACTAGAGTGGGAAGCCTTTTCCTTCTCCAGGGGATCTTCCCAATCCAGGGGTTGAACCTAGGTCTCCCATATTGTGGGCAGATTCTTTACCAGCTGAGCCATTTGTAGGAAAACCTATCCTCAAAAATTATATCAAAATGACAACCTCAGCTCATTGATTCTTTTACACTCCTAGCATGTATTTATCCCATCCTCCATGGTTATATAACAGCTCTTTTAAAGTACCTTAGAAATTATATAGGTTACTTTTCAATATAAAATGCTACATCTATTTGAACATGTACATTTGCTCTTCAGTTATTTAGATAATTATTTTTCTATTTTCTAAAAAATAAGCGTTATACAGAAAAATGGCTTGATAATAATTTACAGAGATAGTTGCAAGTAAATATAGCTTAAGGAGGTTTGGCTGGTGGGAAACCAGACAGGAAACTGTTTGTTTTTCTTTTTCTTTTTAGTTTTGTATAGCTTATCTGATACACTATGAAATCTTTAAAATTTTTACTCTTCTCTGGTATGGCATTAAGTTTATAAAAATAATTTTACTGGCCAGCTTAAATATTTTCAAGCAAATGATTTGTGAATCAGGTCCAAGTGTTAATCCAAGCTTTAATATTTCTAATTAATTAACCTTGGCTACAGCAGCTATAAGCTTCTAAGCAAGGGATTACTGGTGACTTATCTGAGAATAAAACAAGTCCATTATTTGAACAAAATATCTTTAAAATGGTTGCCTAAAACCTACAAAAGCTTTGAAGCATGTTGATATAAAAATCACTCTCAAAAGCCATTTAATTCCCTTAAGATACTAAAACCTACTCAGCTTAAAAAAAAAAAAAAAAAAAAAGACCCTCAAACTTTAAATACTTGATGATTAATCCCCTTGTCTTAAATTCAACCTTTCTAGTGTTTGAACAGCAATTGAAGTAGAACACTTATGCAAACGAAAGGAGACATTACTTTGTAGAAGAATAGTATGTTGATTGGGTTGGGACACTCCTATTTTTTACCTACCTTTCCAGAAAATCTTGAATTAAGCAGTGAAATAACTTTGTATTTAAATAAAAGCAAATCAATGTAAAATTCAGAGAAGTGTGACTTTTGGAACTATAAAGAATTTTCAATTCTACGGTTTAATATTGTTTTGAAATGTGATTTTGTGTGTCGGCTTTAAGTAAAATAATGGCAACAAATTTAAAATCAAAATGTATAAAATCATGTCAATTTTCATAATCTATATTTTAAAATTATTGATGACATCCTCTAGGCCCTGAAGAATATAAATGCAGTGAAAATGAATCTGAATTCCCATTTAGTGTCACTTCAGTATAGCTGTAATGAATTTGAATGTGTTTGTGGTATATTCCTATTGTAACTGTAAGTTTACAAAAATTAGAGAAGTACTGGAAAGATTCTCATTCATTTTTTTAAATGATGGTTTATAAATCCTATAATACATGCATCCCCAAAAGTATATATTTTAAAATTTTTGGCTTAGAAAATATCAAAAATAAAATGGGAAAATCTGGGTAAAAATGACATGCTGCTGCTGCTGCTGCTAAGTCGCTTCAGTCGTGTCCGACTCTGTGCGACCCCATAGACGGCAGCCCATGAGGCTCCCCCGTCCCTGGGATTCTCCAGGCAAGAACACTGGAGTGGGTTGCCATTTCCTTCTCCAATGCATGAAAGTGAAAAGTGATAGTGAAGTCGCTCAGTCATGTCCGACTCTTAGCGACCCCATGGACTGTAGCCTACCAAGCTCCTCCGTCCATGGGATTGACATAGTAAACATATATTTTTGCTTCCTTCCAAAACACTTAATAAAGAGAATTGATTAGATTTTAGATCACAAGCCCATAAAGATGAAGCAAACAAAAGAGGAGAAAATAGCCAACTAAGTATTGGAGTGTTTAGAGCAAATTGGTAAATGGTAACTGAGCAGCAGAGCAAAGAATGATAAATTCTAAGCAGACAATAAAGAGACTCATGTGACTTACACTTAGAACCCCTCAATTCTTATTTTGAGTTGAATTCCATCTGAAAGCAAGGCACAATGGACTAAATAAAAACATATTTTATAAATGTCACTAAAATAAGATACATTTTTTAATGCAAACTGATTAGGTGTGATTTCTAACATTTTGGGGTAAAAAAAAAATCATCATCTTTCTCTAATTGCAGAACAAAACTGCAAAGATAAAGCTTATTTTTCAGAGCTTAAAACATAGAGAAAATGACTTACATGTTGAACACAGCAGCCCTTTCTACTATTCAGATCCTAGCGTGCTGAATCACAGAACACTGACATCCAGGTATGATGTGGTGGTGTGTGGGTATTTTTTTTTTTTCCGAAAATCCAACCATTCTCATAAGATTGAAAAAGAGATGTTATCAACACATATTCTCAAAGAAACCAGCCATCTAGAAAATCCAGAAGATAGCCTACATTTGTTAAGCATTACCTTCAAATGGAGTTACCATGCATCTTTATATTCAGGAATTCTTAATTATGAACAGATAACCAGAGATTACTCTACACATGGACATCACCAGATGGTCAATACCAAAATCAGAGTGATTATATTCTTTGCAGCCAAAGATGGAGAAGCTCTAAACAGTCAGCAAAAACAAGACCAAGAGCTGACTGTGGCTCAGATCATGAACTCCTTATTGCCAAATTCAGACTTAAATTGAAGAAAATAAAGAAAATCACTAGACCATTCAGGTATGACCAAAATCAAATCCTTTACAGTTATAAAGTGGAAGTGACAAATAGATTTAAGGGATTAGAACTGGTAGACAGAGTGCCTGAAGAACTATGGACATGGACAGAGGTTCATGACATTGTACAGTAGACAGTGATCAAGACCATCCTCAAGGAAAAGAAATGCAAAAAGGCAAAATGGTTGTCTGTGGAGGCCTTACAAATAGCTATGAAAAGAAGTGAAGCTTTTGAAAGGTAAAGGCGAAAAGGACAGGTATAACAATTTGAATGCAGAGTTCCAAAGAATAGCAAGGAGAGATAAGAAAGCCTTCCTCAGTGATCAATACTAACAAATAGAGGAAAACAATAGAATAGGAAAGACTAGAGATCTCTTCAAGAAAATTAGAGATACCAAGGGAACATTTCATGTAAAGATGGGCACAATAAAGGAGAGAAATGCTTCTAACAGAAGCAGATGATATCAAGAAGAGGTGACAAGAATACACAGAAGAATTATACTAAAAAGATCTTCACAACCCAGATAATCACAATGGTGTGATCACTCACTTAGAGCCAGGCATCCTGGAATGTGAAGTCAAGTGGGCCTTAGGAAGTATCACTATGAAAAAAGCTAGTGGAGGTAATGGAATTCCAGTTGAACTACTTCAGGTCCTTAAAGATGATGCTGTGAAAGTGTTGCACTCAATATGCCAGCAAATTAGGAAAACTCAGCAGTGGCCACAGGACTGGAAAATGTCAGTTTTCATTTCCAATCTGAAAGAAAGGCAATGCCAAAGAAGGCTCAAACTACTGCACAACTGTACTCATCTCACGCTAGCAACATATTCCTCCAAATTCTCCAAGCCAGGCTTCAACAGTATGTGAACAATGAACTTCCGGATGTTCAAGCAGGATTTCGAAAAGGCAGAGGAACCAGAGATCAAACTGTTAACATCCGTTGGATCATTGAAAAAGCAAGAGAGTTCCAGAAAAATACATCTTTTTCTTCTTTACTGACTATGCCAAAGCTTTTAACTGTGTTGATCACAATCTGTAGAAAATTCTTAAAGAGATGGGAAAACCAGACCACCTGACCTGCCTCTTGAGATATCTGTATGCAAGTCAGGAAGCAACAGTTAGAACTGGACAAAGAACAACAGATTGGTTCCAAATCAAGAAAGGAGTACATTTTTTATCATCTCTTGGAAAATAAAAGGCTGTATACTGTCACCCTGTTATTTAACTTATATGCAGAGTACATCATGAGAAACGCTGGCCTGGAGGAAGCACAAGCTCAAGATTGTCGGGAGAAATATCAATAACCTCAGATATGCAGATGACACCACTCTTGTAGCAGAAAGTGAAGAAGAACTAAAAAGCCTCTTGATGAAAGTGAAAGAGGAGAGTGAAAAAGTTGGCTTAAAACTCAACATTCAGAGAACTAAGATCATAGCATCTGGTCCTATCACTCCATGGCAAATAGATGGGGAAACAATGACAGAATTTATTTTTGGGGGGCTCCAAAATCACTGCAGATGGTGATTGCAGACGTGAAATTAAGACGCTTGCTCCTTGGAAGAAACCAACCTAGACCACATATTAAAGAGCATATCAAAAAGCAAATACATTACTTTGACAACAAAGGTCCATCTAGTCAAAGCTATGGTTTTTCCAGCAGGCGTGTATGGATATGAGAGCTGGACTATAAAGAAAGCTGAGTGCAGAAGAATTGATGTTTTTGAACTGTGGTGTTGGAGAAGAATCTTGAGAGTTCCTTCGACTACAAGGAGACCCAACCAATCCAACTTAAAGGAAATCAGTCCTGAGTATTAATTGGAAGTATTGATGCTAAAGTTGAAACTCCAATAGTTTGGTCACCTGATGTGAAGAACTGACTCATTTGAAAAGATTCTGATGCTGGGAAAGATTGAAGGCAAGAGGAGAAGGGGACGACAGAGGATGAGATGGTTGGATGGCATCACCAACTCTATGGACATGAGTTTGAGTAAACTCCGGGAGTTGGTGATGGACAGGGAGGCCTGGTGTGCTGCAGTCTATGGGGCTGCAAAGATTAGACACGTCTAAGTGACTGAACTGAACTGAACTAACCAAAGATTATCTGTGAAAATCATCTACTCTGAAAGAGACAAAAAGTAATAAGAAATTTTACTTATACAGTAACTACTTGTGCCAAAGAAATATCAAATACCCTTTGTATACAATTTAGACCAATTAAATCTAATTATATGTTTGAGGAATTCTATTTGGAAAAATGAAAACTTTGAGTATTTCTTATTATATGGAACTATTAATATATATTAGCACTTTGTCTCTCTTAGAAATCTACCAAGAAAGAGACACATTACATTATTTTTAAAAACATTCTTTCAATTACCATATAGTTCCATTTGAAACTTTTCTACAATATAGTATAGAATCTTAGTGGTCATTTTCTCATAACAAAGTATTTCACTATTTCATTAACCTATGAATTATTCATTTCTTATAAATTTCTCCCAAATAAATATTCAAATAATTTTTAAAAAGAAAAGAAATTTGGAATCATATAGAATGATTATGTAATAGTGAAATAAATTATTCTGTTTTAATGTTTTGATTTGATACTGTAAAACATTTTTTATCATCTCTTGGAAAATAAAAGAGAAAAGTAAGGACTCTATCTCTACAGTATGCTTTTTGATTTCTTTAAACAAAAGTGAGAATTAAGATTTTTCATGTTTGGTCTTTGATAGTGAAAAGAAGAAAACTGACAGAGGATTATATTTCACAATTATTAGATAAATCAGAAGTTAAATTCAGAGAGGCTAATTATACTCTAGACTGATTATGATGATAAATTTTATCATAAAAATGAAACCACAGACTGTTAGTCACTCAATGATGATATCTTACTTGATTTTTCCCGACTTCACAAATGAATAAGAGAAAAGAGAAAAAAGACAAAAGACAGAAATTTCTAAAGACAGAAAAGAAAAATGTATTCTCTTGCAGTTAGTAACTTGAAGAACTTCCTGATATAATGTTTTGGGATAAAAACCTAGTCTAAGCCAGTTTTCTGAAAGCGTGTTAATATTTTTTTTATCTTTTAAAATACCAAAATTTATTAACATAAAAAGGTTTACATGTTTAAGTTATTATTAAAATTACTTAAAAAACTTACTTTCCTTTTTAAACTATCCTTTTCCTTTACACTTAAAAAAAACTTACTATTTATTATTTCTTTTCTCTTATATTTGAAATTAATCATTTTAAACATATAAACCATTGAAAATGTCTATTGGAATCATGTAGATAATGATGACGATATTTTTTGAGGGATAATATTTCCAGAGAGAAGGCAATGTACCCATGAACAAATAGCAGTATACTACAAAAAAGAGGATCAAATTAATAAATTAGTTTTCTTTGAAAACACAAATATGTAACAGAAATGACAAAAAAACCCTACAAAAGAAGTGAAAGATAACGATAAATATCTCATCAAACACTCACTTAAAAGATAATAATCAGAACGCAGTATTAAAAAACAGTAGCCAGAAATAATGAGTTGGTCAAAAGAGTTCTTTCAGGTTTTTCTGTAAGTTCGTATGAAAAAAAAAAAATGAACTTTCTGGCCAACCCAATATTTTCTAGATGATACAGCAGGCATATATCTATGAGCTCCAAGGAAAAAAAAGAGAGAGAGAGAGAACTGTTTAAATGATAGAAACATTGAAATAATTCAAGAAAACTTTAAAAAACTAAAGGATATTGACTTTACAAACTGAAAGATGTCACTTGATCCCTGACAAAACCTCCAAAAAAATATGCCCGCATTTCATTATTGTAAAATGTTATAACTGGAAGCAAAGCCAGGACAGGATTTCAGAGAAAATGAAAGTGGCCCACAGAGAATTAATGACACCAGCTTTGAACTTCACAAAAGAAATATCAGAAACTCAAAACATAGCTTCACAAGTCTGAAGAGAATTTGCTTCTAAACTAGACCTCTGTACCTACCATATCAACCAAATGTGGGACAGAATTTGTCCATGAGTTATAAAATGGTTGGGCTTCTCAGGTGGAGCTAGTGGTAAATACCCTGCCTGCCAATGCAGGAGATGTAAGAGATGTGGGTTCAATCCCTGGGGCGTGAAAATTCTCTGGACTGGGGTGGGGCAACTCAGTTCAGTATTGTTGCTTGAGAATACCATCCTCAGAGGAAACTGGCGGACTAC
The DNA here is from genome assembly GCA_006410675.1 of Oreotragus oreotragus. Taxonomy (NCBI): domain Eukaryota; kingdom Metazoa; phylum Chordata; class Mammalia; order Artiodactyla; family Bovidae; genus Oreotragus; species Oreotragus oreotragus. The sequence goes on along the minus strand of SJYX01014802.1, from coordinate 299,677 downwards.
AGTCCACAGAGTCACAAAGAGTTGGACAAGATTGAAGCAGTTTAGCACTATAAAAATGTTTCACAATGAAAAAAATTATCTTAATGAAATTTTAAAATAAACTAATAGGGTATATAGCCACTAAAAGGAAAGAGGAAGCCAGCAACAACAAAAAATAAGTGAAAACCAGAAAACAGGATATCCTGCGAAAATAAAGATTGACAAATATGATGAACTGAGATCTCAGGTATTCACACAGGTAGGACAATATTCACTGGCTAAAATAATAGAACTTTGAAGATAGCCATGTTAAAGATTCTCATCATTTATACACCTTCCCTAGCTTCCCACTAATTTAAACGTGACTTAAGAAAAATAATATTTATTAAGGAAAGAAATTACATATTTTATTTTAAAAACTGGCTCCCCAAAGTATTTAAGGCATCACATCTAATTAATGAAATTGATACCTTTCTCAAATGACTAAAAATCATTTGCATTTAAATCTTGGTTAGGTTCTCTTGTTTTAGTTACAAATCAATCTCAGCCCATGAATATATGAACTTTATACAAAGGGTATTACCCTGCAACAATTTCTCACAATATTAATAAATGATGAATGCTTCAGCACTAATTTGTCATAAGTTAAATTTACTTCCATATAGTAATTTTAAACATATGAAAGAAGTAATTAAGTCCCTTTTTTAGTATTATCTATATTTTAACACTTGGGTGATTTTGAAAACCTCCTGGCTATTATCATTATTTCACAAAGTCAAGAAATCTAACCAAATATTTTAGCTTAAGGGGACTTATATGAGGGAGGCTGAAAAATTACCAATTTCCTGGGATGTTATCACATGCAATTAATCTCTCCTTCTGAGAATATACCAGAAAACCTGCACATTAAGTACCCTGGGGATTTTGAGTAACACATAAATTTCAGGTTAATTCCTTTAAGAAATGATTATTAGCATGATTTTCTATATATAAGTTTATTCTTCAAAAAAGAGTAATTGTATAAAATGCCACCCGAGCGTAGAACATGGGGCCAATTATAACTGCTTATTAAATATTCCATGATTATATAAATAAGTTAAATAGACTGAATATAGCACAACTGGGATTTTGTGGAGACTGGGAAAACTGGTGAGAGAAAATGCCCTGTCAAAATAGAATAATGTGTTGCCAGCTGATGGTTGCCAATGAGAAGTTGATCTTAGTGTTGCCAGATCCTATTTTTCAAAGGATGATGAAAATAGACACTTCTACATTTAGAGTCTCTTGCCTTTTAAATCTAGGCAATCACTTGTTTTTACACACTGATGGGTATCAACATGACCACCAAACACACCAATTTGTAAGCTCCCTATATATAGCAGGCTGGCAATTTGTAGCACTTTACATCTTGCTATTTCCATGTGATGGCTAAGATGCTAATTGTATGCTCAAATTTATTTCGTTTAATTTCCAACCTTTGTAGATTACATTAAAAAAATAACAAACTAACTCTACTTTCCCTTTGAGTAACATTTTAATGAATGTGTCCCTATACGTTTTACTCCCCAACCATTTATAAGAAGGCACTTTTGTAATCTGAAGAGAAAACTGACATTCTAATAAAGGAATTTCTGATCTTCTGAGTGATTGTGTAATAAACAGTAAGTCTAACTTGGTATCACAAAACTCTTAGGTGTGTGATTTACATAAATGAAGGGCCACACTCTTTGTTGATAGGTAATATCAGATCAGAAAAAATAAGATTAGGGATTCAAAGTACTAGAATTTCACTACAATAATGTCCTAGAAACATAAGCTGGGGAACTATGATAGTTTTACCTGTCTCTTCTCTCACTGTACCTTCTCATTGTCTCTTTTCTGACATTCCCCATCTCTTTCTCCATGCTGCCTCCAGCTGCTCAGTGGAAATTCTCTATAACTAGGTAGGAGTGTGAATACACAATCAGTACTATAAAATTTAATATCATATAAAGGAACATACGGAGAAGGCAATGGCACCCCACTCCAGTACTCTTGCCTGGAAAATCCATGGACGGAGGAGCCTGGTAGGCTGCAGTCCATGGGGTTGCTAAGAGTTAGACATGACTGAGCGACTTCACTTTCACTTTTTGCTTTCATGCATTGGAGAAGGAAATGGCAACCCATTCCAGTGTTCTTGCCTGGAGAATCCTAGGGATGGGGAAGCCTGGTGGGCTGCCGTCTATGGGGTCTCACAGAGTTGGACACGACTGAAGGGACTTAGCCGCAGACTTAGGAGCAAAGGAACATAAAGATGCTGCAGAGCCCAGGTACAAATGTTTCTTCAACTCCCAACCCCCACTCAATCTCACTGAAATATAAATTCTATGAGGGAAGAAAACAGTCAGATTCTTTCTCTGAGGAGAAAAGAGCCTATATCATAGCAGATAATACATAAATATGTGTTTAAAGATGAAATTACAGTACGTATAGCAATAAATAGGGCTTCCCAGGTGGCTCAGTGGTAAAGAATCTGCTTGCAATGCAGGAGATCTGAGCTGGACCCCTGAGTTGGAAGATACCCTGGAGAAGGAAATGGTTACCCGTCTAATATTCTTGCCTCTCTAACTCCATGAACAGTGGAGCCTGACAGGCTACAGTCCATGGGGTTGCAAAGCAGTTGGATACAATTTAGTGACCAAACACACAAGCACAACATACAGCAATCAATTTTGGATTCCTTGGGATTTTTCAAAATATCTCGATTTATTTTTGTGTACATATTTTTAGAGTTTTCTTAAAAGCTTGTATATGGAAGTGAAAGAATTAATGACGAAATTACTGTTTACTAACTGCCTGTTGTCTGGAGAATGGAATGGCTACCCACTCCAGTATTCTTGCCTGGAGAATTCCCATGGACAGAGGAGTCTGGTGACCTTCAGTCCACGGGGTCACAAAGAGTCAGACATGACTGAGCTACTAACACATACAACTGCCTATTAAGTGTCAACAATGTGTGCTGGATTGTAATGGTGAATTTTTTAAGCCATCACCCCCATAAGTGGTCATCATTGAGGGGATACTATCTAACAGTTATAAGCCCAATGTGATCCCTGTCGCAATAAGAACTGGATATCACATGGTGGTAGTGTTCATGAGCCTGTATTAAGGGATTTCCTGGAGGAAATCACTTATAAACTAAGACTTGGAATATAAATAGCAATTAGCTAAAGGAAATATTCTGGTCACTGAAATTAATGTGGAGGGAAAGAGTAGGGAACATGAGGCTGAAACAATCAGGGACTAGGTTGTTCTAATAATCTTATAGGTCATGACAGTGAGTTGGTCTTTACCTTTAAAGGGACTATCTGAGTGCAATACAGATCATAATTGAGAGAGGCTGTATTATACCAGTATCTGTTGTATTGATAATGCCAGAGAAGTTGTATTGAGACCATTCGGATGGGTGCTATCTCAATAATACAGGGAAGAATGGATTTTGATACAAATCACTAATATAGTTGAATGAAGATTGGAGAGATTTGAATCTTTGAAGTTGCTGTGTGTTAGGTAGAGTTAAATATCAATGACTTCATAGGGTTTAATGCACTAAGTTGTTAGAATTTCTTGATTTATTGGCAGCATTGGAGAGAAAAAAAGACTCAACTAATTTTGCTGAAGTTTTTGGCTGGTGAGCTATTGGTAGTGATTAAGAGAGCATTTTCTCATTAATATTGCCTTTGAAGGGTAACTGTTTGTTAGCTGTCTTAAAATTTCCAATGTCAAAACTAATAAATTGACAAGACATTCACTTTTCCTTTCTCTGCAAAATATTTAGATTCTCCAGTTTGAGTTTCTTCTGGATTAACATTTGTGGAGATGTGTCTGTTTGCTAAGTAATGTGATGTGGTTTGGAGAATTCTCTCACCTTGTTTAGCTAAGAACTTCTTACTGAAGAATAAATTCAAGACTTATTGTTACATACACACACACAGAATCCAGTAGTTGGTAATTTGTGGAAAATCAGTAATGATATCATATTCCTTTTAAAATATTTTTTTCAATAAAACATTTACTATGAGAAATATTTTTCTGTGTCACTCATCATTTTTGAAGCTGTGTGCTTTGAAATTCAATACAAAATTAAAGGCACATTATCAGAAATTATAATCTATGTATTCTCAGTTTTATATTAAACTATCCTATGTTAAATTCTAATTTCTTTATCCTGAGGTGAGTTGGGCTGTTTCATCTAACATTATTACTAGAAATATAAATTAAATAAAAGTTAAGACTCGTAGAGATCCTATATTTTCATTAACTTTAAAACATATGATTAAAAATGGTGATTTCATAATACAGTAAAATCCATATGAAAAACATGTTGAAAAGATATACTAATTTAAAAAGTTTGTTTTGCCTAAAATAATTTAGTTCATTATAGGTTTCTGTAGTACTCCTTTTTAACACAGAACCACAAATGGTATCAGTTATTCATTGGAACTTGCTCAGTGCTATAGTTAAATTCCTATTTATCTGTCAAGCTGTCTTTCCCTCACTGGAGCTCCTGTCAGAAATAATCATTTCATGGGTCTCACATTTACAAAGGTACAAACCCCAGATACTCTTGCCTTTTTTTATGTCAAAAATTGCACAGAAATGAAATGTTTAATTAAACTACCATGAACACACAAGTAAGTCCCCTCTGTTTTGGTCTCTGTGTTTTGTTCTGTTTTATTTTTTCAAGAGTAGGTCCTGAAATATAGATAATCAGCAGGTTTTAAAAATGTTGCCAGGATAATTTCTTAGTTTACTATAATAAGTTACACAAAAAATTCTTCTATTACATCAATGGATGTTTCAAAGCTGGGATCCCTAATATAAAGTCACTGAGGATGTCTTTTGATAAGAGCTAATACTTTCAAATTTTTGTTTAATTAATAAATCTAGCCTAGATTTGCTATCTTCTTACATATCATAAAAGAGAAAACGGCAAAATGTTCTTATGATTCAATGTGAGAACATTAAAATATGCACACAGTGAGAAAACAGAGCTATTAATTTACATATTATTATAGGCCATATGTCTTTTAGATAAACCATTTAAAAGAAATCAGAGATCTTAGAGACTAAATACCATTTTATGGTATTCAAAGTCCTGTATCCTACAAACTCTTTATTAGAATTTGCATTTGCAAGGATGCTTAAATTGCATAGGACTGTATCTACAATTGTAAGTGTTTTTTTCTGTAGATATGAGAAATACAGATATAGTCCTTTCTTATATTGATGATATATTTTCTCTTAGCAATTAGTGGGCTTCAGTTTCAAGGCCAAATACTGTAATTTTATTTGTTAGAATAATGGAACATATACTTAGCTTTACAAGATAATTCCCAATATACTCATTCCAAGAAATATTGATAAAGTGTCCAGTGGTGCAACATTTAAATCAATATGGAAATGATATAATTTCATTGAGAAAAATTCAATTTCTATGCTAATTTCATGAGATTGCACAACAGATGTTCATTTAGGAGAGAGTCTTAATGGGAATTATAAAGACATCTACTAGCAGATTTTTATCCTTGCTATTGACTCCTAAAATATTTGTTAAAAATATGGATAGCTTGTTTTTATAAGGCTGAAATTTGCTTCTGGAGCTTCAGAGTAGGGCCAGAAGTTCTTATTTTAAAATTAATTAATTTAACCTCTTAATTTTAGCAAGTACGTGATCCTTGCTAAATCTGATGATCAATTAAGTTGTAGAACTACTGTTTGACATAATAAAAGAAATCCCCTAGTGTTTGTTCAAAATTTCAGATTTTTTTCCTCTGGGTAATCTCCTTTATTCTAACCCACTGAAGTAGATAAATAGCCAGATAACTGGAATTAAAAGAAAGTGTCATAAAAGGGTTTACTATGCAGCACTCAGGACTAGTTTAGATTCTGGGTAATAACTTATCTAATAATTAGAGTGTCTGGTTTTCAATTCAGACTTACTTCTGGTTAACTCTGACTTTAAATAGGCTACCCAACCTCACTAAATCTCATTTCCTGATCCTTAAGATAAGAATTACAATGATATTTATCAGTTGGAGACATTTTACAATATTTAGAATAATGTGTGGCATATGAAGTTTATCTTTTATAAACCATTATTATGCTTACTTAAATTATTACAGTTGATACTATTCAATGTTGGTATTTGAAAGAATACTCAATAACCCAGAATATTCCTATGGAGAAAAAATGATAATTGTTTAGTATAGTCATAATCCCACAATATAAAAGTAGTGACAAAATATCATTATATAATGAAACAAAAGTAATTATCCTAGTTGTAATAAGTTTTAGACATAACAGTCCTCTCACATAAAAGCAAAAGACAAGCAAACAAAACAAGAACAAAAACTCTTCCTTCATCACACATTGCTTTCCCAATGAAATATATTCAGGAATAGAGCAACACTTATATTTTCTTATTTTCAGTTACTACATAAAAATTTCCTTGGCAAGAGTAATCGTTAATTTGACACAACATGCTTTAAGGTGTGAAGACCCTCAGGCAAAAAGTAACAATAGATTTGTTAGAGTAAACTATGATTAGCCTATCTTTTCCCTACAAAAGAAAAGGATCTAAGACTTACACCTGAACAAGGTGGCATTGAAATTTAAGTTCTTAACTCTCATTCCAAAACTCTTTCTGCTACGAAAATTAAAAGAGCAAATTTTTAAAAAAGATTTAATTTGATATGCCTTTTAATAAATATCTTCTTTTCCATGGTTTCTGTTACTGAAGCCAATAAAAGTTTAGTGTAGGCTTCCTATTTTATCAATTTCATGCATTGGAGAAGGAAATGGCAACCCATTCCAGTGTTCTTGCCTGGAGAATCCTAGGGATGGGGAAGCCTGGTGGGCTGCCGTCTATGGGGTCTCACAGAGTTGGACACGACTGAAGGGACTTAGCCGCAGACTTAGGAGCAAAGGAACATAAAGATGCTGCAGAGCCCAGGTACAAATGTTTCTTCAACTCCCAACCCCCACTCAATCTCACTGAAATATAAATTCTATGAGGGAAGAAAACAGTCAGATTCTTTCTCTGAGGAGAAAAGAGCCTATATCATAGCAGATAATACATAAATATGTGTTTAAAGATGAAATTACAGTACGTATAGCAATAAATAGGGCTTCCCAGGTGGCTCAGTGGTAAAGAATCTGCTTGCAATGCAGGAGATCTGAGCTGGACCCCTGAGTTGGAAGATACCCTGGAGAAGGAAATGGTTACCCGTCTAATATTCTTGCCTCTCTAACTCCATGAACAGTGGAGCCTGACAGGCTACAGTCCATGGGGTTGCAAAGCAGTTGGATACAATTTAGTGACCAAACACACAAGCACAACATACAGCAATCAATTTTGGATTCCTTGGGATTTTTCAAAATATCTCGATTTATTTTTGTGTACATATTTTTAGAGTTTTCTTAAAAGCTTGTATATGGAAGTGAAAGAATTAATGACGAAATTACTGTTTACTAACTGCCTGTTGTCTGGAGAATGGAATGGCTACCCACTCCAGTATTCTTGCCTGGAGAATTCCCATGGACAGAGGAGTCTGGTGACCTTCAGTCCACGGGGTCACAAAGAGTCAGACATGACTGAGCTACTAACACATACAACTGCCTATTAAGTGTCAACAATGTGTGCTGGATTGTAATGGTGAATTTTTTAAGCCATCACCCCCATAAGTGGTCATCATTGAGGGGATACTATCTAACAGTTATAAGCCCAATGTGATCCCTGTCGCAATAAGAACTGGATATCACATGGTGGTAGTGTTCATGAGCCTGTATTAAGGGATTTCCTGGAGGAAATCACTTATAAACTAAGACTTGGAATATAAATAGCAATTAGCTAAAGGAAATATTCTGGTCACTGAAATTAATGTGGAGGGAAAGAGTAGGGAACATGAGGCTGAAACAATCAGGGACTAGGTTGTTCTAATAATCTTATAGGTCATGACAGTGAGTTGGTCTTTACCTTTAAAGGGACTATCTGAGTGCAATACAGATCATAATTGAGAGAGGCTGTATTATACCAGTATCTGTTGTATTGATAATGCCAGAGAAGTTGTATTGAGACCATTCGGATGGGTGCTATCTCAATAATACAGGGAAGAATGGATTTTGATACAAATCACTAATATAGTTGAATGAAGATTGGAGAGATTTGAATCTTTGAAGTTGCTGTGTGTTAGGTAGAGTTAAATATCAATGACTTCATAGGGTTTAATGCACTAAGTTGTTAGAATTTCTTGATTTATTGGCAGCATTGGAGAGAAAAAAAGACTCAACTAATTTTGCTGAAGTTTTTGGCTGGTGAGCTATTGGTAGTGATTAAGAGAGCATTTTCTCATTAATATTGCCTTTGAAGGGTAACTGTTTGTTAGCTGTCTTAAAATTTCCAATGTCAAAACTAATAAATTGACAAGACATTCACTTTTCCTTTCTCTGCAAAATATTTAGATTCTCCAGTTTGAGTTTCTTCTGGATTAACATTTGTGGAGATGTGTCTGTTTGCTAAGTAATGTGATGTGGTTTGGAGAATTCTCTCACCTTGTTTAGCTAAGAACTTCTTACTGAAGAATAAATTCAAGACTTATTGTTACATACACACACACAGAATCCAGTAGTTGGTAATTTGTGGAAAATCAGTAATGATATCATATTCCTTTTAAAATATTTTTTTCAATAAAACATTTACTATGAGAAATATTTTTCTGTGTCACTCATCATTTTTGAAGCTGTGTGCTTTGAAATTCAATACAAAATTAAAGGCACATTATCAGAAATTATAATCTATGTATTCTCAGTTTTATATTAAACTATCCTATGTTAAATTCTAATTTCTTTATCCTGAGGTGAGTTGGGCTGTTTCATCTAACATTATTACTAGAAATATAAATTAAATAAAAGTTAAGACTCGTAGAGATCCTATATTTTCATTAACTTTAAAACATATGATTAAAAATGGTGATTTCATAATACAGTAAAATCCATATGAAAAACATGTTGAAAAGATATACTAATTTTAAAAGTTTGTTTTGCCTAAAATAATTTAGTTCATTATAGGTTTCTGTAGTACTCCTTTTTAACACAGAACCACAAATGGTATCAGTTATTCATTGGAACTTGCTCAGTGCTATAGTTAAATTCCTATTTATCTGTCAAGCTGTCTTTCCCTCACTGGAGCTCCTGTCAGAAATAATCATTTCATGGGTCTCACATTTACAAAGGTACAAACCCCAGATACTCTTGCCTTTTTTTATGTCAAAAATTGCACAGAAATGAAATGTTTAATTAAACTACCATGAACACACAAGTAAGTCCCCTCTGTTTTGGTCTCTGTGTTTTGTTCTGTTTTATTTTTTCAAGAGTAGGTCCTGAAATATAGATAATCAGCAGGTTTTAAAAATGTTGCCAGGATAATTTCTTAGTTTACTATAATAAGTTACACAAAAAATTCTTCTATTACATCAATGGATGTTTCAAAGCTGGGATCCCTAATATAAAGTCACTGAGGATGTCTTTTGATAAGAGCTAATACTTTCAAATTTTTGTTTAATTAATAAATCTAGCCTAGATTTGCTATCTTCTTACATATCATAAAAGAGAAAACGGCAAAATGTTCTTATGATTCAATGTGAGAACATTAAAATATGCACACAGTGAGAAAACAGAGCTATTAATTTACATATTATTATAGGCCATATGTCTTTTAGATAAACCATTTAAAAGAAATCAGAGATCTTAGAGACTAAATACCATTTTATGGTATTCAAAGTCCTGTATCCTACAAACTCTTTATTAGAATTTGCATTTGCAAGGATGCTTAAATTGCATAGGACTGTATCTACAATTGTAAGTGTTTTTTTCTGTAGATATGAGAAATACAGATATAGTCCTTTCTTATATTGATGATATATTTTCTCTTAGCAATTAGTGGGCTTCAGTTTCAAGGCCAAATACTGTAATTTTATTTGTTAGAATAATGGAACATATACTTAGCTTTACAAGATAATTCCCAATATACTCATTCCAAGAAATATTGATAAAGTGTCCAGTGGTGCAACATTTAAATCAATATGGAAATGATATAATTTCATTGAGAAAAATTCAATTTCTATGCTAATTTCATGAGATTGCACAACAGATGTTCATTTAGGAGAGAGTCTTAATGGGAATTATAAAGACATCTACTAGCAGATTTTTATCCTTGCTATTGACTCCTAAAATATTTGTTAAAAATATGGATAGCTTGTTTTTATAAGGCTGAAATTTGCTTCTGGAGCTTCAGAGTAGGGCCAGAAGTTCTTATTTTAAAATTAATTAATTTAACCTCTTAATTTTAGCAAGTACGTGATCCTTGCTAAATCTGATGATCAATTAAGTTGTAGAACTACTGTTTGACATAATAAAAGAAATCCCCTAGTGTTTGTTCAAAATTTCAGATTTTTTTCCTCTGGGTAATCTCCTTTATTCTAACCCACTGAAGTAGATAAATAGCCAGATAACTGGAATTAAAAGAAAGTGTCATAAAAGGGTTTACTATGCAGCACTCAGGACTAGTTTAGATTCTGGGTAATAACTTATCTAATAATTAGAGTGTCTGGTTTTCAATTCAGACTTACTTCTGGTTAACTCTGACTTTAAATAGGCTACCCAACCTCACTAAATCTCATTTCCTGATCCTTAAGATAAGAATTACAATGATATTTATCAGTTGGAGACATTTTACAATATTTAGAATAATGTGTGGCATATGAAGTTTATCTTTTATAAACCATTATTATGCTTACTTAAATTATTACAGTTGATACTATTCAATGTTGGTATTTGAAAGAATACTCAATAACCCAGAATATTCCTATGGAGAAAAAATGATAATTGTTTAGTATAGTCATAATCCCACAATATAAAAGTAGTGACAAAATATCATTATATAATGAAACAAAAGTAATTATCCTAGTTGTAATAAGTTTTAGACATAACAGTCCTCTCACATAAAAGCAAAAGACAAGCAAACAAAACAAGAACAAAAACTCTTCCTTCATCACACATTGCTTTCCCAATGAAATATATTCAGGAATAGAGCAACACTTATATTTTCTTATTTTCAGTTACTACATAAAAATTTCCTTGGCAAGAGTAATCGTTAATTTGACACAACATGCTTTAAGGTGTGAAGACCCTCAGGCAAAAAGTAACAATAGATTTGTTAGAGTAAACTATGATTAGCCTATCTTTTCCCTACAAAAGAAAAGGATCTAAGACTTACACCTGAACAAGGTGGCATTGAAATTTAAGTTCTTAACTCTCATTCCAAAACTCTTTCTGCTACGAAAATTAAAAGAGCAAATTTTTAAAAAAGATTTAATTTGATATGCCTTTTAATAAATATCTTCTTTTCCATGGTTTCTGTTACTGAAGCCAATAAAAGTTTAGTGTAGGCTTCCTATTTTATCACCTATTATGTATTCCTCCTATCCATCTATATTCAAAATGGAATATACTCTTATCTCCCACTTACCAACTGTCAATCTTCCATTCCTTCATTCATTTAATATTCATCCCTATATCTGATCACTTTCAAAATATGTTTTTATGCTATTTAGGAAGGTAGATCAAAATGATAAAATCCTAAGCAAATGATTTCTGTTAATATATTAAATTTACCAAAGATAGATATATTTTACAACAGATAGGAAAAGTGTTACACCTGTGTTGAAAGTTTGGTTGAAAATATTAATGAATAAAATGTAAGGGTATCAGGAATTTTCTGCCTTAACACTTATTTAAAAGTCTAAAAAAAAATTAAAATTCTGTATTGATTATAAAAAAAATAAATAAATAAAAAGTAAAGAAAAAAAAAGTACTAAATAGAAATAAGATGGACAGTAGTAGTTTTAAAGTGATAACAATAGCCAAGCACAAGAGAATGATAATGACTTTCACATATTTATAAAAATGGCAACCCACTCCAGTGTTCTTGCCTGGAGAATATCAGGGACGGCAGAGCCTGGTGGGCTGCCATCTATGGGGTCGCACAGAGTCATACACGACTGAAGCGACTTAGCAGCAGCAGCAGCAACTGCAACCATAACAATTTGCCACAAATACAGAGGCTTAATACAACACAAATTTGTTATAATAGAGTTCAGCAGGTCAGAGGTTTGGTGGGCCTGNTGGTGGGCTGCCATCTATGGGGTCGCACAGAGTCATACACGACTGAAGCGACTTAGCAGCAGCAGCAGCAACTGCAACCATAACAATTTGCCACAAATACAGAGGCTTAATACAACACAAATTTGTTATAATAGAGTTCAGCAGGTCAGAGGTTTGGTGGGCCTGGCTGGTATCTCTGCTTCATATTTAACAAGTTTGAAATTTAAAAATTATTTCATAATACGGCCCCATGAACACAAAAATAGCCTTTCTTGAGATTTTGATTCGGTATAAAGAAGGGAGAAATATGTTTGATTCATAAGTATGTAAAAATGATGTAAAAGAGGAACAATATAAAGAAAGTAAATAGCTGTAATGAATGTGTTTTTCAACCAAAGTAAATTTTGATTCATATTTTAACTTTCTATGAGTAAATTTCTTCAGATTTCATAAATGGAGCACAAAGTAATTTTAATATCAAAGTCCTAGTTCTAACCAAATTACACCAAATGTAGATTTTTTTCCTACCTTTGTAATGGGACTTCCCATGTGGTACTAGTGGTAAAGAAGCTGTCTGTCAGTGCAAGAGATGTAAGAGATGGCGGTTTGATCCCTGGGTCAGGAAGATCCCTTGGAGGAAGGCATGGTGACCCACTCCAGTTTTCTTGCCTGGAGAATCCCATGGATGGAAGAGCCTGGTGGGCTAAAATCCATAGGGTCACAAACAGCCAGACACAACTGAAATGACTTAGCACAGCAAGCAAGCAATGTGGCAAATAAACTATAGTTATACTTTATTAAGTAGTATATAACATAAGATAGGCAAATCTTCTATTCAGAATATATAAATGATTAAATCAACATCACTGACTAACCTTTATGATTAAAACTATTTAATTATAAATAAAATAATTTTAATTTAATTGATCATTGTCTCAAAGAGGCAAAGAAGTCACACTTCTTTAAAAAAGACAAATATTCTAGTGTTTCTTTTTCTTTTGCATCTTAAACACCTCAAGATGTCCCAAAGTTAAGATAGTTGTTAATTTTCATGTCAAAGTCAGCAAATGCTCCCAAATCCATTTAGTAAGATTTACAGGAATTGTATGTAAGTCCTGAGCTATCAGGCTAGTTTCCAGCTATGCTCTAAGTGGACAGTGGGGCCAAAATTACTATTAGAAAAGTGGAATGTATTTTCTTTGGGGGGATATTTACAGATAATAAAAAATGCAGTTTAGGATAAATTAAAATGAAGTAATCATTTATTATGGGCTTCCCTGGTTCCTTAGCAGTAAAGAATCTGCTTGCCAATGCACTTGATGTGGGTTTGATCCCTGGGTCTGGAAGATTCCCTGGAGAAGGAAATGGCAACCCACTCCAGGATTCTTCCAGGGAAATCTCATGGACAGAGGAGCCTGGTGGGCTACAGTCCATGGGGTCATAGAGTCAGAAATGACTTAGCAACTAAACAACAACAACACTTATTTATCATAAAGCTGGCAGTTTTAATGCATACGTTAAACAAAAAATGTTTGGGAAAATATGCTATTCTATAGAAATTTAGTCTATTTTGTTTTAAGCATTTAAGGAAATACTCCATACCTTTAAATTAATGTACCTTTAAAATAATTCTGAACATGCTTTAAAGATTTAGAAGCATTCAAGAGTGAAACTGTGTTTAAAGTATTTCTATTTTCCTTTTCAAGAAACAGTTTTGTGTTTATGCTGCTTTTTATGAGATTATCTTCATAAGTGAAGCTTGTTTATATTAATAAGACAAATTTAAAATTAAATTTATTAACAGCTGAACTCATGTTTCCAAGATTAAAACTTCTTGTTGTATGTGCATTTAGAGATGGTCCCCAGTTGATCTTTTTCAAGAAAAAGAATCCATTGAAAAAAGAGGGCATGCTAATAGACTACAATCAAGTGTTAATATCATTATAGAACATTGCTTACAGCACCAGGAGAAAGAAGTTTGAATAATTGTCTAGAAGATTTTGAAAGATTGTATCTTCAACTGGTCCTGAGATTATGAGATCTACAGCTTTCCCAATGACATTATCCATTCACAGGACTTGTCAAAGGAATCAAAACTAGAAATTAAAAAAAAAAGTCAAGAATGTTCTTTAGTTTCCTGCTTTTACTATGGGTGCGGCAAAACAGAAAGATCAGTCCAATTAAAAAAAAAAAAATCACAAAATCATAACTTCACATGTATCCATCAGAGACCAGAGAACAAGCAAGGAATTTCTGAAATCAGAAGAGGATAAGAAAACCAAGTAACTTGAATTCCAAAGAAAGAAAATTCCCATGAAGAAGAAGAAGCAGAAGATACAAACTCTGTCCCCATGTTAAAAAGCATAGAAGAAAGAGGTACAACTCACCAGGCAAACTTATCCAAAACTAAAGACAAAGTGTGGGTATCACATGTGTAGTCTCTTAGTCGTGGTCAACTCTTTGTGACCCCATGGACTGCAGTCCACCAGGCTCCTCTATCCGTGGATTTTTCCCCAGAAGAATACTGGAGTGGGTTGCCATTTCCTCCTCCAGGGTGGGTACCATATCACTCTCTAATTGCTAGTAACCCTGGACCCAAGGCTTTTTTCATTGGTCCCCATAATTTGCTCACAAGATCAGGGGCAGGGAAGGAAGAAGCCAGAGGAAGTCTTGCTCAGTGCAACAGAAATGCAGGAATGATTGTTGGTGTCTGGGGATGAACAGAAGATAAATATTGCCAGCTGTTCCCCTCTCCTTCAAATAAAATCGTTAAGATTCTGCAAGAAGATAGAAAATATTCTAAACAACAGGCAGAAACTTATCGTTGAGGAAGGGTAGAAGAAGAAACTATCACTGGGAGACAACCAGGAAACTTCACTGGCATTGATTCCTATATTAACACCAACCTGAGATCAGCTACTGATCCCAGAAGGCAGGAAACACCCCTCCGGTGTAATCTCAGACACAAGGCAGTGTTTAGAGCATCGAGAAATTTCACCCTCCCAAAGCCCCAAAGCAGAAGTATGCCTGACATTTAGGCAGAAACTGGCCAACTTAGTGCACAGCACACAAGCTTGATGCCAAGCCTAGAAGGGAATGTAATAGAGAGAAGTTGGCCCTGGGGAGCAAGGATGCAGAGCAAGGTAAATGGTCCATCTGGAGTGTAGCTATCTGAGGTTGTTGAAAACTGAGAGTGTGGAGTAGTCACTGAGGAAAACACCTCTTGGGACCTTATCCTAAACCCTCAGTACACAGCCAGTTTTGCTCACCACTGTAAAATCTGAGGTCTGTGCTTTGATGAACAATAGCAGCTCCAAAGCCCAAATCCAGATGAACTCCTGAACAGACTGACTAATCTGCCCACATTGATGTCCAAATAGAGGAAGCTCTTCTAAGATTAAATAGCAGTGTGTTTCAGTTGCTACTACCCTGCACATGACATTAATCATTTAATTTTAAAAAATGTTAAACGCACCAAGAAATCAAGAAAATGAAACCTGTATGCAGGTCAGGAAGCAACAGTTAGAACTGGACATGGAACAACAGACTAGTTCCAAATAGAGTGTATAAGAGACAGAGTTAAGATAGTTGTTAATTTTCATGTCAAAGTCAGCAAATGCTCCCAAATCCATTTAGTAAGATTTACAGGAATTGTATGTAAGTCCTGAGCTATCAGGCTAGTTTCCAGCTATGCTCTAAGTGGACAGTGGGGCCAAAATTACTATTAGAAAAGTGGAATGTATTTTCTTTGGGGGGATATTTACAGATAATAAAAAATGCAGTTTAGGATAAATTAAAATGAAGTAATCATTTATTATGGGCTTCCCTGGTTCCTTAGCAGTAAAGAATCTGCTTGCCAATGCACTTGATGTGGGTTTGATCCCTGGGTCTGGAAGATTCCCTGGAGAAGGAAATGGCAACCCACTCCAGGATTCTTCCAGGGAAATCTCATGGACAGAGGAGCCTGGTGGGCTACAGTCCATGGGGTCATAGAGTCAGAAATGACTTAGCAACTAAACAACAACAACACTTATTTATCATAAAGCTGGCAGTTTTAATGCATACGTTAAACAAAAAATGTTTGGGAAAATATGCTATTCTATAGAAATTTAGTCTATTTTGTTTTAAGCATTTAAGGAAATACTCCATACCTTTAAATTAATGTACCTTTAAAATAATTCTGAACATGCTTTAAAGATTTAGAAGCATTCAAGAGTGAAACTGTGTTTAAAGTATTTCTATTTTCCTTTTCAAGAAACAGTTTTGTGTTTATGCTGCTTTTTATGAGATTATCTTCATAAGTGAAGCTTGTTTATATTAATAAGACAAATTTAAAATTAAATTTATTAACAGCTGAACTCATGTTTCCAAGATTAAAACTTCTTGTTGTATGTGCATTTAGAGATGGTCCCCAGTTGATCTTTTTCAAGAAAAAGAATCCATTGAAAAAAGAGGGCATGCTAATAGACTACAATCAAGTGTTAATATCATTATAGAACATTGCTTACAGCACCAGGAGAAAGAAGTTTGAATAATTGTCTAGAAGATTTTGAAAGATTGTATCTTCAACTGGTCCTGAGATTATGAGATCTACAGCTTTCCCAATGACATTATCCATTCACAGGACTTGTCAAAGGAATCAAAACTAGAAATTAAAAAAAAAAGTCAAGAATGTTCTTTAGTTTCCTGCTTTTACTATGGGTGCGGCAAAACAGAAAGATCAGTCCAATTAAAAAAAAAAAAATCACAAAATCATAACTTCACATGTATCCATCAGAGACCAGAGAACAAGCAAGGAATTTCTGAAATCAGAAGAGGATAAGAAAACCAAGTAACTTGAATTCCAAAGAAAGAAAATTCCCATGAAGAAGAAGAAGCAGAAGATACAAACTCTGTCCCCATGTTAAAAAGCATAGAAGAAAGAGGTACAACTCACCAGGCAAACTTATCCAAAACTAAAGACAAAGTGTGGGTATCACATGTGTAGTCTCTTAGTCGTGGTCAACTCTTTGTGACCCCATGGACTGCAGTCCACCAGGCTCCTCTATCCGTGGATTTTTCCCCAGAAGAATACTGGAGTGGGTTGCCATTTCCTCCTCCAGGGTGGGTACCATATCACTCTCTAATTGCTAGTAACCCTGGACCCAAGGCTTTTTTCATTGGTCCCCATAATTTGCTCACAAGATCAGGGGCAGGGAAGGAAGAAGCCAGAGGAAGTCTTGCTCAGTGCAACAGAAATGCAGGAATGATTGTTGGTGTCTGGGGATGAACAGAAGATAAATATTGCCAGCTGTTCCCCTCTCCTTCAAATAAAATCGTTAAGATTCTGCAAGAAGATAGAAAATATTCTAAACAACAGGCAGAAACTTATCGTTGAGGAAGGGTAGAAGAAGAAACTATCACTGGGAGACAACCAGGAAACTTCACTGGCATTGATTCCTATATTAACACCAACCTGAGATCAGCTACTGATCCCAGAAGGCAGGAAACACCCCTCCGGTGTAATCTCAGACACAAGGCAGTGTTTAGAGCATCGAGAAATTTCACCCTCCCAAAGCCCCAAAGCAGAAGTATGCCTGACATTTAGGCAGAAACTGGCCAACTTAGTGCACAGCACACAAGCTTGATGCCAAGCCTAGAAGGGAATGTAATAGAGAGAAGTTGGCCCTGGGGAGCAAGGATGCAGAGCAAGGTAAATGGTCCATCTGGAGTGTAGCTATCTGAGGTTGTTGAAAACTGAGAGTGTGGAGTAGTCACTGAGGAAAACACCTCTTGGGACCTTATCCTAAACCCTCAGTACACAGCCAGTTTTGCTCACCACTGTAAAATCTGAGGTCTGTGCTTTGATGAACAATAGCAGCTCCAAAGCCCAAATCCAGATGAACTCCTGAACAGACTGACTAATCTGCCCACATTGATGTCCAAATAGAGGAAGCTCTTCTAAGATTAAATAGCAGTGTGTTTCAGTTGCTACTACCCTGCACATGACATTAATCATTTAATTTTAAAAAATGTTAAACGCACCAAGAAATCAAGAAAATGAAACCTGTATGCAGGTCAGGAAGCAACAGTTAGAACTGGACATGGAACAACAGACTAGTTCCAAATAGGAAAAGGAGTATGCCAATCTGTATATTGCCCCCCTGCTTATTTAAATTATATGCAGAGTACATCATGAGAAACGCTGGGCTGGAAGAAGCATAAGCTGGAATTAAGATTGCCGGGAAAAATATCAATAACCACACATATGCAGATGGCATCGCCCTTCTAGGAGAAATTGCAGAAGTAGTAAAGAACATCTTGATGAAAGTGAAAGAGGAGAATGAAAAAGTTGGTTTAAAGCTCAACATTCAGAAACTAAGATGACGGCATACCATCCCATCACTTCATGGCAAATAGATGGGGAAACAGTGGAAACAGTGGCTGACTTTACTTTTGGGGCTCCAAAATCACTGCAGATGATGATTACAGCCATGAAATTAAAATATGCTTGCTCCTTGGAAGGAAAGTTATGACCAACCTAGACAGCATATTAAAAAGCAGAGACATTACTTTGTTGACAAAGGTCCATCTAGTCAAGGCTATGGTTTTTCCAGTGGTCATGTATGGATGTGAGAGTTGGACTATAAAGAAAGCTGAGCACCAAGGAATTGATACTTTTGAACTGTGGTGTTGGAGAAAACTCTTGAGAGTCTCTTGGACTGTGAGGGGATCCAACCAGTCCATCCTGAAGGAAATCAGTCCTGAATGTTCATTGGAAGGACTGATGTTGAAGCTGAAAGTCCAATACTTTGGCCACCTGATGTGAAGAGCTGACTCATTTGAAAAGACCCTGATTCTGGGAAAGATTGAAGACAGGAAGAGAAGAGGACGACAGAGGATGAGATGGTTGGATGGCAACACCGACTCAGTGGACATGAGTTTGTGTAAACTTCGGGAGTTGGTGATGGGCAGGGAGGCCTGGCATGCTGCAGTTCATGGGGTCACACAGAGTAGAAGATGACTGAGCGACTGAACTGACTGAACTGAAGGATAAAGCAACTATGGAAAAAAGACTTGGGGATGATTTATATGTTGGAAATATCAGAAAGAATATATAAAATAATTAACATGTTAAAGGACATAGTGAATGTAGAATGTGGCATACAACAATTAAGTGTTAATCCTTCAGTCATGTCTGACTCTATGCGACCCTATGGACTACAGTCGGCCAGGCTCCTCTATTCATGTAATTCCCCAGGCAAGAATACTGGAGTGGGTTGCCATTCCCTTGTTCAGGGGATCTTCCTGACTCAGGGACTGAACCTGGGTCTCCCACAGTGCAGGCTAATTCTTTACCATCTTAGCCACCAGGCAAGCCCTTGGCATACATAAAGAGGTCCATAATTTTTCAGAGAGATGAAAAATATAATAAAAGATCAATGGTGCAGCTGAAGAAAGAATTTGAAGATAGGCCAATCTTTGTCTAATGCCTTACCTTAGACAAAGTAATCATTTTTAAAGAGAAGATAGAGTGGGGGAAAAAAAATACAGAATGCAAGAGCTGTGGTAAAACCCACATATTTCCAATCCAAAAGAAAAAGAACAATACTAAAAAAATACTTGAAGACTGAAACATTCCAAAATGAGTTTTCAAAAAAAACCACACTATCGATTAGCCCAGAAAATGCTAGCCAGCATAAATGTTAAATTTGAGTCATATCTGATGTTTGCTGACTCAAAGAATCAATTTGTAGGGTGTAGCTGTTCCCAAATTCATAGCGTGATAGACTATATCATATAGCATATATTCTATATAGCTAAACATATAGTATGATACAGATAAAATCAAAATATGCTCTTTTTTGCTGTTTGTGGTCATAGAAATTAACAAAGTAGTTCTAAAATTTGAATAAGGGCAAAGGACCCTGGGTAGTCAAACATTTCTGAACAAAGAACAGATTTGGAAGGATTGCATCACCTGGTGTAGAATTGCCAAAAAAAAAGCCACATGCCGTCTAAAGCTGCAATAAACATAACAATGTGGTGCTGGCATAAAGATAGACATATAGACCCATGAAATAGAATAGAGGGTTCAAATATATATGCACACATAATATATTTTTTTTACATTTAAGTCCAAGGCCATTCAATGTTAAAAGGATACTCTTTGCAATAAATAATGTGCTGGAAAAAATTGGATATCTATATATAAAGCAATATCTTTACCTGCTTCATGAGAAATTTGTATGCCGGTCAAGAAAAAACAGTTAGACCTAGACATAGAGCAAATGGACTGGCTCCAAATTGGGAAAGGAGTATGTCAAGGCTGTATATTGTCACCCTGCTTATTTAATTTATATGCAGAGTTCAGTTCAGTTCAGTTCAGTCACTCGGTTGTGTCCGACTCTTTGCATCTCCATGAACCACAGCACACCAGGCCTACCTGTCCATCACCAACTCCCGGAGTCCACCCAAACTCATGTCAATGTTGTCAGTCAGTGATGCCATCCAACCATCTCATACTCTGTCATCCCCTTCTCCTCCCGCCCTCAATCTCTCCCAGCATCAGGGTCTTTTCAAATGACCCTGGTCAGGTGGCCAAAGTATTGGAGTTTTAGCTTCAACATCAGGCCCTCCAATGAACACCCAGGACTGATCTGCTTCAGAATGGACTGGTTGGACCTCCGTGAAGTCCAAGGGACTCTCAAGAGTCTTCTCCAACACCACAGTTCAAAAGCATCAATTCTTTGGCGCTCAGCTTTCTTTATAGTCCAACTCTCACATCCATACATGACCACTGGAAAAACCATAGCCTTGACTAGACGGACCTTTGTCGACAAGAAATGTCTCTGCTTTTTAATATGCTGTCCAGGTTGGTCATAGCTTTCCTTCCAAGGAGCAAGCATATTTTAATTTCATGGCTGTAATCACCATCTGCAGTGATTTTGGAGCCCAGAAAAATAAAGTCAGCCACTGTTTCCCCATCTATTTGCCATGAAGTGATGGGACCAGATGCCATGATCTTTGTTTTCTGAATGTTGACCTTTAAGGCAACTTTTTCACTCTCCTCTTTCACTTTCATCAAGAGGCTTTTTAGTTCCTCTTCACTTTCTGCCATAAGGGTGGTGTCATCTGCATATCTGAGGTTATTGATATTTCTCCCGGCAATCTTGATTCCAACTTGTGCTTCTTCCAGCCCAGTGTTTCTCATGATGTACTCTCCATAGAAGTTAAAAATAACAGGATGACAATATACAGCCTTGATGTACTCCTTGTCCTATTTGGAACCAGTCTGTTGTTCCATGTCCAGTTCTAACTGTTGTTTCCTGACCTGCATATAGTTTTCTCAAGAGACAGCTCAGGTGTTCTGGTATTCCCATCTCTTTCAGAATTTTCCACAGTTTATTGTGATCCACACAGTCGAAGGCTTTGGCATAGTCAATAAAGCAGAACTAGATGTTTTTTTTGGAACTTTCTTGCTTTTTCTATGATCCAGCAGATATTGGCAATTTGATCTCTGGTTCATCTGCCTTTTCTAAAACCAGGGTGAACATCTGGAAGTTCACGGTTCACATATTGCTGAAGCCTGGCTTGGATAATTTTGAGCATTAGTTTACTAGTGTGTGAGATGAGTGCAATTGTGCTGTAGTTTGAACATTCTTTGGTATTACCTTTCTTTGGGATTGGAATGAAAACCAAAGAATATGCAGAGTATATCACATGAAATGCCAGGCTGGATGAAGCACAAGCTGGAATCAAGAGAGCCAGGAGAAATCTCAATAACCTCAGTTATGCAAATGACACCACCCTTATGGCAGAAAGTGAAGAGGAACTAAAGAGCCTCTTGATGAAAGTGAAAGAGGAGAGTGAAAGGTTGACTTAAAACTCAACATTCAAAAAACTAAGATCATGCCATCAAGTCCTATTAGGTCATGGCAAATAGATGGGAAACAACTGAAACAGTGACAGACTTTATTTCCTTGGGCTCCAAATCACTGCAGATGGTGATTGCAGCCATGAAATTAAAAGATATTTGCTCCTTGCAAGAAAAGCTATGACCAACCTAGAGAACATATTAAAAAGCAGAGATGTTATTTTGCCAACAAAGGTCCTTCTAGTCAAAGCTATTGTTTTTCCAATAGTCAGGTATGGATGTGAGAGTTAGACTATAATGAAAGCTGAGTGCCAAAGAATTGATGCTTTTGAACTGTGGTTGGAGAAGACTCTTGAGAGTCCCTTGGACAGCAAGGAGATTCAACCAGTCAATCCTAAAGGAAATCATTTCTGAATGTTCATTGGAAGGACTGATGGTGAAGCTGAAACTTCAGTACCTGATGCGAAGTACCTGAACTTCAGTACCTGTGGCCACCTGATGCGAAGACCTGACGCATAAGAAAAGACCCTGATTCTGGGAAAGACTGAGGGCAGGAGGAGAAGGGGATGACAGAGCATGAGATGGTTGGATGGCTTCACTGACTTGTTGGACATGAGTTTGAGCAAGCTCTGGGAGTTGCTGATGGACAGGGAGGCCAGGCATGCTGCAGTCCATGGGGTTGCAAAGAGTCAGACACAACTGAGTGATTGAACTGAACTGATATAAAACAATCACCTTCAATCAAAATATCCATAAAATAACTCAAAATGAATTAGCGACCAAAATTTAAAACCTAAAACTATAAAATTTTCTGTGAGAATGTATGGGAGAAATTTTTTGTGACAAATGCAAAGTTTTCTTAGATGAGACATCAAATGNAGTCCATGGGGTTGCAAAGAGTCAGACACAACTGAGTGATTGAACTGAACTGATATAAAACAATCACCTTCAATCAAAATATCCATAAAATAACTCAAAATGAATTAGCGACCAAAATTTAAAACCTAAAACTATAAAATTTTCTGCGAGAATGTATGGGAGAAATTTTTTGTGACAAATGCAAAGTTTTCTTAGATGAGACATCAAATGCACAATCCATTTGATAAAATGGACTGACATATTAGACTTCATTGAGATTAAAAACATGTGCTGTTTGAAAGACAGCCTATTTAAATAGAAGACATGCAATAGGCTGGAAGAAATGTTTATAAAATATATAAATGATAAATGTCTAGTACCTAGAGAATACAAAAGACTTTCAAAATACAGTAATTTATACCTGTGGTGGATTCATGTTGATGTATGGCAAAACCAAAACAATACTGCAAAGTAATTAACCTCTAATTAAAATAAATAAATTTATATTAAAAAAATAAAATATATATAAAGTTAAAAAAAGAAAATATACAACAAAAAAATTTTAAATGACAATTTACCCTAAAAGATGTAGAGAAAGTAAATATTCAGATGAAAAGATTCTTAACATCATAACTCACTTTGAAAATTCAAATTTAAATGCCAATGTAATACAACTAACAAACATGTTAGAGTGACTGAACTTAAAACAAACAACCAAAAATACTCTAAGTACGAAATTGTGGAAGGAAAGAAAGTAGAATTCTCATATATTGCTGATGGGAATTTTAAATATTATTGACACTGAGGAAAATAATTAAGTAATTTTTCTATAAAATTAAGTACCATTAAGTACCATATGACCCAGGTATCCCATGCCAAATTGCTTTACCTAAGAGAGATCTAGGTTAAACACATTCAGGTCTGTTCATTTGTATAAGAGCTTTATTTATAACCGAAAAATTAAAAGCTATCTAAATAGCCACATCAAGAGAATAGATAAATAAATAGGGAACATATATTTAACATACTATGTAGTAATAAACAGAAGCATTACTACTCATACCTGGAAAAATGCAGATGATTCCTAAAATCATGCTAAGTAAAGACTACATACCCTGATTACAAGCATATCATTTTTCAAACTACAAGGACAAATATCATGCTGTAAGTTTCAAGATCTAGAGTGAAAGGGGGAATGGTAAGAAAAGGGTAAAGGAAACATTTTGAGATGATAAATGTGTTCAGTTGATCTAAATCACCAGAAAAACTTTATATATTTAGTCACATCCTAATTTACATTTTAACATATGTATATATAATTGTAATTTTCATAATTTTTCAAAATTTGTTTACTACTGCATTTTTTACAGTTTGGTGCTGTATCAAGTGTTTCTTCTAGAATGATGGATATCCTTTCCTTTCAAAACATATTAGATATGTCAGATATATGCTCCTATTGTATATCTTGAACCATTGTTTCATATTCTATTTTATTTGCTCATGAAATTATCCATTCCCTTTATACTGAATATTTTTGAAGGTGGACACTATGAATGGCTTATTATTGAGGTTCTNTCAAGTGTTTCTTCTAGAATGATGGATATCCTTTCCTTTCAAAACATATTAGATATGTCAGATATATGCTCCTATTGTATATCTTGAACCATTGTTTCATATTCTATTTTATTTGCTCATGAAATTATCCATTCCCTTTATACTGAATATTTTTGAAGGTGGACACTATGAATGGCTTATTATTGAGGTTCTTTACTGAGCCTAGAAATCTTCAGTTAGATGATAGTTAATTATTATTTTGAATGACATGTTTCAAGTGATAAGAAATTTGAATTTTTACTTCTAAAATAAAATCCAGTTAAGTAGAAATTGAATGCTACTGTGTAGGATTGTATTGTCCATGTATTTATCTAAAGGCAAGCAACCTAAATGAGGAGTCAATGGCTAAATATTACATCCTAAATGAGGAGTCAGTGGCTAAATATTATATCTGGATCTCTCCAAGATTCAATAATCCTTGAAGACAAATGATCTTTAGAGAAGACTAAGCTTTAAAAGACATTAATCAATACATCTTTTATTACACACCAACATTACTAAATAATAAAGTAAACTGAGACTGTATGTGGTAAGTGGAGATTTCAAAAGTGATATTGTTAAGAACATTTAAATAAAAATGATATTAAACTTGACGTTTCCTCTAAATTTACTAACTTATTTTTAGTAAAACTTATTTGTTAAATTATCTGTATGTATGTAAATTCCACATGCAAAAAGGGAAGTAATTTTTTTTTTCTTTTTTACAAAAAGCATTAAAATCTTACAGTTTTGTCATTAACAATATAGACAATGGACATAAATGGATGGAATCAAATCATGACTATAACTTCATTATCTGTAAAATGGGGATATTAATTAATTAATATTATTGGATTATTTTAAAAATTAAATAATTTAGTATGCATATAAATACATAATATGTTAACTAAGACCTTAAAATCTGTATATAAGCACTGGGTTTTCATATCATATCTAATTTTAAAGTTGCTTAGTATCCACTGAAATTTATTTAGTAGGTTAGTTAAACTCATATTTCTCCATTTGGTATTATACATTTAAATTATACATTAAAAACTAACAGGCTTATCAAGTTAAAATACATAGATGTGATTGCCTATGCTAAAACCTAAAGATATAATATTTAAAGAAAACATGGCACTCTAATCAACAAATTAGCAAATTTTTCTGAAAGAAAATTAGTTTTCTTGAGAATACAACAGTCTTTGAAATATATAAAACCCCTAGGAATTTGAGTTAAAGGATCTAGGGAAAAAATTGAAACATATACTTAAACTTAACTATATAGTGAGTCAGTGAAAGATGAAGCTGTAAAGCAAACCAATTTATGAACAAATAAAGTATCCATATCTGCATTAAGATATTTCTCCTTGGTCTCAAAAGACTAAAAACTATCTAAATGATAATTGCTTCGATGCACAAGACAATCCCCTGATCCCAAAATGGTGAGTGAAAAGAGAAACCAATATTCTGTAGATAAAATACTATTTAGATATTTAGATCGCTCTATCTGAATATAGGATGCACTATTTATGATTTTTCTATTTCTTTTGATCCCATTACCTAAACTTTTCTCTATACTCCATTATTACAATTTTGTAGGATAATCTATACTATCTTAAGGGGCTTTCAGAGATTTATGTAGGGTATTAACATCAATCATCTCTTGGCTATATTAGTATGTAAACTTACATTATTAGGTCTGTTTCTTCAGCCTGTGTACTATGCAGCTTGGGGTCTTGGCACTATGCCAAATAAGGCAACTTCTTAAAGTTGGAAAGTTTTTACTTTCTATAAGTATGATGGAATATAATTATTTAATATCTGACCAAGGGATTAAAGAACCTGGTGCAATATTATGACTCCTAATGTCTCAGCTTTGAAATTTTTTTTTTAATGCTTGTACTTATTTTTAGTATGTAAATATGCATCCAGAGAATGCTATACTGAAAATGGAATGATTGTTAAAGTTTTAAATTCTGATTTAAAGTGAAGAATCCCTGACCTTAAATGGCTTTCATTTACTTTGGTTTCATCTCAGGAATATATAAATTTGGAAAGGGCATCACTCTACACTTAGAAAAAAAAAAATCAGACAAAATTCCAGTCATGTCCATAACTTCACTTGAACCCATCAGAGATCTGACATTTCAGAGTAACCAAATAATCCAAACTCTCAAGAGACATAGATTCCTGTGGGGAGGTATAGGAAGAAAACTCTATATTAGAAGGGCAAAGGATACAGGATGCTAGGTAAGAATTCAGCTAGAATACTCAATGAACTGGCAATGACCAAGACCAGCCTGGCAAAAGAGCATGACACTCTTAGAGGCCACAGATAGAAGGAGGAATTGCACCTTCTTTTTTATATAAATGTTGTTAACAATATCCCCTCTGATGTCTTCACTTACCACATACATTCTCAGCTAACCTTATTTAAATCAGTGGCCGGGTATGATAGGGCCTCCCAGGTGGCTAAGCTGGTAAAGAATTTGCCTGCAATGCAGGAGACCCTGGTTTTCTTCCTGGACCCGGAACATCTGCTGGAGAAGGGATAGGATACCCACTCCAGTATTTTTGGGCTTCCCTGGTGGCTCAGTTGGTAAAGAATCTACCTGCAATACGGGAGACCTGAGTTTGATCCCTGGGTTGGGAAAATCCCCTGGAGAAGGGAAAGGCTACCTACTCTGGCCTGGAGAATACAGTCCATGGGATCTCAAAAAGTTGGACACGACTGAGTGACTTTCACTTTCACTCTGGGGTATGATAAAGATTTTTGCATTGATTTTTAGTATGACTCTTATTTGTGAACTGCTCTGTGTATAAATTCTACACATATTAATAAGCATTATTCTGATTTTTTTGATTCTTTTTTCTAGTTCTTTCTTTTTTACAAAAGGCATGAAAACCTTACAGTTTTGTCATTAATGATATAGTCAGCGGAGATACACTGGACTAGAATCTAATCATGACCCTAATATTTGTTAATTAGGTGTCCTTGAATAGGATTTGATTGAAGCAATTGAGCACATAACAGTACTGAAGGAATAAAAACATGTTCAGATAAATTTAATGAGGGGCTGAAAATGCATGCAGAAAATAGACAAAGCTGAGAAAACAGCTCAAGTTCCCACATTTTCCCCATGAACTCTACAGAGATATCAGTATGGGCAACTCCAGATTGGCATGCCTCACTTCCTAGTAAACACCTGTGTAGGTGATTGATTGTCCAAGTCGTGGCATTAGGAAAGACAGTTTATGTAAATAAGTTAATATGGAGGGGCTCATTTTATTTTCTAACTCTTATGATCTAAAATCTAATATGAGAGGAGAATTGTCATAGTTCAATTCTTTGACTGAACAGTCAAAGTTCAGTCCATGATGGGGGTACGCATCAAATGGTTTGTTGTTGCTATTGTTCAGTTGCTAAGTCACGATGATTTTTTTGACTTCATGACCTGTAGCATGCCAGGCTTCCCTGTCCTTCAGCATCTCCCTGAGTTTGCTCAAACTCATGTCCATTGAGTCAGTGATGCCATCCAACCATCTCATTCTCTGCCACCCCCTTCTCCTCTTGCTCTCAATCTTTCCCAGCACCAGGGTGTTTTCCAATGAGTCAGTTCTTCCCATCAGGTGGCCAAAGTATTGGAGCTGCAGCTTCAGCACCAGTCCTTCCAATGGATATTCAGGGTTGACTTTCCTGAATCAAAATCAAATGGTTTCTCTTTCTGGCTTACTTCACTCTGTATAATCGGTTCCAGTTTCATCCATCTTATTAGAGGGTTCATGTTTGGGAGTTCGTGTAAAAAAATAAATAAATACATTAAAAATTTTTAAAAAATCAAATGGTTTCTTTTTCTTCAAATGTGTTAGCTTGTAATTGAATTCACTTTCCAATCATTTCATCAATTTCTATAACAAATACTTCATAATAACACAGTTGATAAAATTATTGCAATAGTTCAAAATATAAAGAATTTTTTTTAACATTGGTTTCTCACTAACATGAACATGAAGTATTTTTAATTTGATCTCTTATGGGTATGGAGGTGACATTACAATAAATCATATGTAGTTTCTATAATGAACGTATGATTCAGGGTCAGGCCATTGTCAGTGATTCTCTGAGAAGCAGTCTTTGAGAGGAATAGGAAGTTAAACCTTTAAACTGCTGTTTTTATAATTTAACTTTTTCACGGAATGTAGAGATGTCTTTTTTAGATTCTGTTAGCCTGAAGTCTGATATTTGTTGGGTTTAAAAAGCATGATACAGTTCATAAGTGACTTACTATCAAGTAATTTCCTCACCAGGGAACATGAAAACTCCTCCTTTTCCATCAATTACATTTAGCTGAGGCAATAGTAAGAATTTTACATCTACTTTAACAAATAATACATCTGGTAAGGCCAAATCAATGTTCTAAATGTCATGGTCACTGTATACATACTTTAATCATGTTCTTAAATATTTTCTGTTTTCTTTTCAGACTAGCTTATTTCCACAGGAAAAAAAAATCTATGTGCTTAGAATTAACTAATGCAATAAATCGAACTGGTTCCTCTTGGTTCATAAAATACTTACCATATCCTAAAATGTCAAAATACTTTAACCTAGTATTTTCAAAAACTATGATTTATCATGCTGCCAGGGGTGAAGAATTAGATTTTTTTTTTTTGAAGCAGATAATAAAAATAAACTGCTATTTAAAAATTAATATTTCAAAATCCATGGAATCAAGTTTCATTTCATATTTTCTTCTATGTTATTTATATGCATCTTTTATATTAATAAAAATTTATCTGACACACTTCTCATTCCTAAAAAGTAAAATAAGTTAGTCAAAATATTAAACTTTGCTAAGGAGAAGTCATTATAATTTGCAACAATTACCTTATGTTTAACAGTAACTCCCTCCACATTCAGAAGGCCATATGCAGTGATTATACACCATAGTGGGGAATAAAATTTTTCTTTCACTCCACCGGTATTTTGTATACATATTTTTTCTTTCACCCACTTATTTATAATAGTTTTAAAGGAAGAATGGCATCTCAGATATCAAAAAGCAGTGAAGCAGCTAACATAGAATTTCATAAGGTTTCTGCTGGGTGGCAGAGCAGCAACAGCTGCTTAAGTAGAAGCATTGCTGGGTGCACTTGGCCTTTATCACTAATTCCAGGGCACAGTTGTCTTTGGTGCATGGCCAGTTTTATAATCAGGAGACAACAGAGAAGCTGCATAATGATGACTTTCATGATGATTTTAGGAGATTGAAGAACTAATGGTTACTATCTTCATGGTTAATGATGAGACCGAAATGATCATGAATATTTCTAGAAATATATTTGAAATTCAGGTCTTCCTAATGAGTAAATTAAGCAATATTTTGGTATTACAGAAGATAAATGAGAAATACTTTTTTAGAAATGTCTTCAAAATGAAGGAGAGTGTTGTATAGAAGATAAATAATAAATCATATTAATAGTAGGAATAGAATCTAATCAAATGTATATATTATTTTAGATGTATTTGTGAATTTATTTTCACTGTACCTAATGTACTTTTGTGGTTAAAATTAGATCTTACATGCTACTATTGTCTTAATTTTAAAAAAGTAACTTAAATGCAATAACATTCTCACATTACCTATTAAAATATTGATAATTAGACCAACAGGTCTGTTTTGCCGCACCGGAGACCTTCGCCTCGCCCTGCCGGCTCCTCACCCTCTGGGAGGAACATGGGGCCTTGCTCACCACGACCAGAGAAAAGCCTGCACCACAACTAGAGAGTCGGCCCTGCTCGCCATGACTAGAGAAAAGCCTGCACAGCAGTGAAAACCCAGCACAGCCAAATAAGCCGAGGAGCCCGCGTGGGGAGCTACAGACACGGCCAAGAAAAGAAGGCCCCTGTGACTCCAGCCTCCAGAAACTCACCTGAGAGGGTGGCTCCTGAGAGAGAGAAGGGCCAGAGTGTCCCTTCTGAGACAGGGGACAGTCTGCCTGGAAACACGTCTCTTCTCTGCCCTCGATCCCGGCAGGAGCGACTCAGTCATTAATCAACCAGGCAGATAAGCCTGATGTGGTGACACTCGGGTCCAGCCCGCGCAGCGGCTCTATACTGTGGGCCTGCCTCCTAAGGGGTGGGTCCCCCCTCTGCCGGAGCCGCCGAGCTGCTCAAGTTCAGAGGGCTCTTCCAGCCGTGAGGACACAGGAGCAAGCAGAGGTCTTTGGATGCTTCCTGGGCCTGCCAGGTGATTCTGATACACACCTTGGGCTTAAGACAGCTGGCTTAATTACTAGATATTTCCATCAGGTGGAGGCAGACTCTACTAGTCTGAAAGTTATGGCGGCGAGACAGGCGTGAAGCTGGAACGTGGATGTAGGTTTTTTGGCTAGTGACCTGAGCTGCTGAGTTGTGACAACAGCTAACCCTACCTGCAGCAGAGAGGTCCCTCTGGTGTCAGCCAGGACTTGTGAGCCTGTCCCACCTGAAGGTCCACGTCTCTGAGAGTCATCCTTCCTGGAGCAAGAGAGAAGAAATCCAGCTCCACCCACCAGAACTCCAACACAAGCCTCCCTAACCAAGAAACCTTGACAACCCACTGATACAACCCCACCCACAGTGAGGAAACTCCATAGTAAAGAGAACTCCACAAATTCCCAGAATATAGAAAGGCCACCCCAAACGCAGCAATATAACCAAGATGAAGAGACAGAGGAGCACTCAGCAGGTAAAGGAACAGGAGAAATGCCCACCAAACCAAACAAAAGAGGAAGAGATAGGGAATCTACCTGAGAAAGAATTCCGAACATTGATAGTGAAAATGATTCAAAATCTTGAAATAAAAATGGAATCACAGATAAATAGCCTGGAGACAAGGA
The DNA here is from genome assembly GCA_006410675.1 of Oreotragus oreotragus. Lineage (NCBI taxonomy): Eukaryota > Metazoa > Chordata > Mammalia > Artiodactyla > Bovidae > Oreotragus > Oreotragus oreotragus. The sequence goes on along the minus strand of SJYX01014802.1, from coordinate 268,305 downwards.
TTGAGAAAATGCAAGAAAGGTTTAACAAGGACCTAGAAGAAATAAAAAAGAGTCAATACATAATGAATAACGCAATAAATGATCTCAGAAACACTCTGGAGACAACAAATAGCAGAATAACGGAGGCAGAAGATAGGATTAGTGAAATAGAAGATAGAATGGTAGAAATAAATGAATTAGAGAGGAAAAAAGAAAAATGAATTAAAAGAAATGAGGACAATCTCAGAGACCTCCAGGACAATATGAAATGCTCCACCATTCGAATTACAGGAGTCCCAGAAGAAGAAGACAAAAAGAAAGACCATGAGAAAATCTTTGAGGAGATAATAGTTGAAAACTTCCCTAAAATGGGGAAGGAAATAATCACCCAAGTCCAAGAAACCCAGAGAGTTCCAAATAGGATAAACCCAAGGCAAAACACCCCAAGACACATGTTAATCAAATTAACAAAGATCAAACACAAAGAACAAATATTAAAAGCAGCAAGGGAAAAACAACAAATAACACACAAGGGGATTCCCATAAGGATAACAGCTGACCTTCCAATAGAGACTCTTCAATCCAGGAGGGAATGGCAAGACATATTTAAAGTGATGAAAGAAAATAACCTACAACCCAGATTACAGTACCCAGCAAGGATCCCATTCAAATATGAAGGAGAAATCAGAAGCTTTACAGACAAGCAAAAGCTGAGAGAATTCAGCACCACCAAACCAGCTCTGCAACAAATGCTAAAGAATATTCTCTAGGTAGGAAACACAAAAAGGGTGTATAAAGCCGAACCCAAAACAATAAAGTAAATGGCAACGGGATCATACTTATTAATAATTACCTTAAATGTAAATGGGTTGAATGCCCCAACCAAAAGGCAAAGACTGGCTGAATGGATACAAAAACAAGACCCCTATATATGCTGCCTACAAGAAACCCACCTCAAAACAAGAGACACATACAGACTGAAAGTGAAGGGCTGGGAAAAGATATTTCACTCAAGTAGACACCAAAAGAAAGCAGGAGTGGCAATACTCATATCCGATAAAATAGACTTTAAAATAAAGGCTGTGAAAAGAGACAAAGATGGCCACTACATAATGATCAAAGGATCAATCCAAGAAGAAGATATAACAATTATAAATATATATGCACCCAACATAGGAGCACTGCAATATGTAAGACAAATGCTAACACGTATGAAAGGGGAAATCGACAATAACACAATAACAGTGGGAGACTTTAATATCCCACTCACACCCATGGACAGATCAACTAAACAGAAAATTAACAAAGAAATGCAAACTTAAATGATACAATAGACCAGTTAGACTTAATTGATATCTATAGAACATTTCACCCCAAAACAATGAATTTCACCTTTTACTCAAGTGCTCACGGAACCTTCTCCAGGATAGATCACATCCTGGGCCATAAATCTAACCTTGATAAATTCAAAAAAATTCGAAATCATTCCAAGCATCTTTTCTGACCATAATGCATTAAGATTAGATCTCAATTACAAGAGAAAAACTATTAAAAATTCCAACATTTGGAGGCTGAACAACACGCTTCCGAATAAGCAACAAATCACAGAAGAAATAAAAAAATGAAATCAAAATATGCATATAAATGAATGAAAATGAAAACACAACAACCCAAAATCTGTGGGACACTATAAAACAGTGCTAAGAGGAAAGTTCATAGCAATACAGGCATACCTCAGGAAACAAGAAAAAAGTCAAATAAATAACCTAATTCTACACCTAAAGCAACTAGAAAAGGAAGAAACTGAGAATCCCAGAGTTAGTAGAAGGAAACACATCTTAAAAATTAGGGCAGAAATAAATGCAAAAGAAATAAAAGAGACCATAGCAAACATCAATAAAGCCAAAAGCTGGTTTTTTGAAAAGATAAATAAAATGGACAAACCATTAGCCAGACTCATCAAGAAAAAAAGAGAGAAAAATCAAATCAATAAAATTAGAAATGAAAATGGAGAGATCACAACAGACAACACAGAAATACAAAGAATCATAAGAGACTACTATCAGCAATTATATGCCAATAAATTGGACAACGTGGAAGAAATGGACAAATTCTTAGAAAAGTACAACCTTCCAAAACTGAACCAGGAAGAAATAGAAAATCTTAACAGACCCATCACAGTCACGGAAATTGAAACTGTAATCAGAAATCTTCCAGCAAACAAAAGCCCAGGTCCAGATGGCTTCACAGCTGAATTTAACCAAAAATTTAGAGAAGAGCTAACACCTATCCTACTCAAACTCTTCCAGAAAATTGCAGAGGAAGGTAAACTACCAAACTCATTCTATGAGGCCACCATCACCCTAATACCAAAACCCGACAAAGATACCACAAAAAAAGAAAACTACAGGCCAATATCACTGATGAACATAAATGCAAAAATCCTCAACAAAATTCTAGCAATCAGAATTCAGCAACATATTAAAAAGATCATACACCATGACCAAGTGGGCTTTATCCCAGGGATGCAAGGATTCTTCAATACCCATAAATCAATCAATGTAATTCACCACATTAACAAATTAAAAAATAAATGCCATATGATTATCTCAATATATGCAGAGAAGGCCTTTGACAAAATTCAACATCCATTTATGATAAAAACCCTCCAGAAAGCAGGAATAGAAGGAACATACCTCAACATAATAAAAGCTATATATGACAAACCCACAGCAAACATTATCCTTAATGGTGAAAAACTGAAAGCATTTCCCCTAAAGTCAGGAACAAGACAAGAGTGCCCACTTTCACCGCTACTATTCAACATAGTTCTGGAAGTTTTGGCCACAGCAATCAGAGCAGAAAAAGAAATAAAAGGAATCCAAATTGGAAAAGAAGAAGTAAAACTCTCACTGTTTGCAGATGACATGGTTCTCTATGTAGAAAACCCTAAAGACTCTACCAGAAAGTTACTAGAGCTAATCAATGAATATAGTAAATTTGCAGGATACAAAATCAACACACAGAAAACCCTAGCATTCTTATACACGAATAATGAGAAAGCAGAAAAAGAAATAAAGGAAACAATTCCATTCACCATTGCAACGAAAAAAAATAAAATACTTAGGAATATATCTACCTAAAGAAACTAAAGACCTATATATAGAAAACTATAAAACACTGATGAAAGAAATCAAAGAAGATACTAATAGATATAGAAATATACCATGTTCATGGATTTGAAGAATCAGTATAGTGAAAATGAGTATATTACCCAAAGCAATCTATAGATTCAATGCAATCCCTATCAAGCTACCAGCGGTATTTTTCACAGAACTAGAACAAATAATTTCAAGATTTGTATGGAAACACAAAAAACCTCGAATATCCAAAGCAATTGTGAGAAAGAAGAATGGAACTGGAGGAATAAACTTACCTGACTTCAGGCTCTACTACAAAGCCACAATCATCAAGACAGTGTGGTACTGGCACAAAGACAGAAATATAGATCAATGGAACAAAATAGAAAGCCCAGAGATAAATCCAGACACATATGGATACTTTATCTTTGATAAAGGAGGCAAGAATATACAATGGAGTAAAGACAATCTCTTTAACAAGTGGTGCTGGGAAAGCTGGTCAACCACTTGTAAAAGAATGAAACTAGATCACTTTCTAACACCACACACAAAAATAAACTCAAAATGGATTAAAGATCTAAACGTAAGACCGGAAACTATAAAAATCCTAGAGAAGAACATAGGCAAAACACTCTCCGACATAAATCACAGCAGGATTCTCTGTGATCCACCTCCCAGAATACTGGAAATAAAAGCAAAAATAAACAAATGGGATCTAATTAAAATTAAAAGTTTCTGCACAACAAAGGAAACTATAAGCAAGGTGAAAAGACAGCCTTCTGAATGGGGGAAAATAATAGCAAATGAAACAACTGACAAACATCTAATCTCCAAAATATAAAAGCAACTTATGCAGCTCAATTCCAGAAAAATAAACGACCCAATCAAAAAATGGGCCAAAGAACTAAATAGACATCTATCCAAAGAAGACATAAGGATTAACAAACACATGAAAAGATGCTCAACGTCACTCATTGTCAGAGAAATGCAAATCAAGACCACAATGAGGTACCACTTCACACCACTCAGAATGGCTGCGATCCAAAAGTCTACAAGCAATAAATGCTGGAGTGGGTGTGGAGAAAAGGGAACCCTCTTACACTGTTGGTGGGAATGCAAACTAGTACAGCCACTATGGAGAACAGTGTGGAGATTCCTTAAAAAATTGCAAATAGAACTGCCTTATGACTCAGCAATCCCACTGCTGAGCATACACACCGAGGAAACCAGAATAGAAAGAGATACATGTACCCCAATGTTCATCACAGCACTGTGTATAATAGCCAAGACGTGGAAACAACCTAGATGTCCATCAGCAGATGAATGGATAAGAAAGCTGTCGTACATATACACAATGGAGTATTACTCAGCCAGTAAAAAGAATACATTTGAATCGGTTCTAATGAGATGAATGAAACTGGAACTGATTATACAGAGTGAAGTAAGACAGAAAGAAAAACATCAATACAGTATACTGACACATATACATGGAATTTAGAAATATGGTAATGAGGACCCTGTATGCAAGACGGTAAAAGAGAAACAGATGTGTAGAGTGGATTGTTGGACTCTGAGGGAGAGGTAGAGGTAGAGGGTGGGATGATTTGGGAGAATAGCATTGAAATATGTATACTATCATGTAAGAAATGAATCACCAGTCTGTGTTCGATGCAGGATGCAGGATGCTTGGGGCTGGTGTATGGGGATGATCCAGAGGGATGATGTGGGGTGGGAGGTGGGGAGTGTTCAAGAAAAAAATAAATAAATAAAATATTGATAATTATTAAAATCATGGCTTCAAGAAACTTGTTTATTTCAATGTAAATGCCATGAAATATATTTTTGAAAAAATTTATTTCATCAATAAAAATAGGTAATAAATTTGGATTATACATTTAAAGTAATTATGTAATCTAAACATGTGTGTTTCAGTAAGGATATGATATTTCTTTAATGCCTTCCTATTTTGAACTATATAGTCATCATTTTTAAACTAACCTTTTTTCACTTATAAGATTTTTAAGATTTTTTCATAGTATCTGCATATGTGTGACTGATGGTCTATCCATATATGATCAAAATCGTATCACTTTCTCATAATTCTCATTAGCAGTTAGACTTCTATTACCTACAGATCCAATGAAAAATTAGCCAATGATCTTGAATGAGACATGTAATTTGAGTTTCAGTTTTCTCAGCCTTGAATCAATGATGAAGGAATATATGAAATATATAGAATTTCATATTCTTAAGTCTGTCCTTCTGTAATAATTTATGTCCATGAATGTCATATTGTATTAGAATTGAGAAATATGAGACTAAAAACATATATATATATATATTTCTACTTTGTCATTCTATTTTGAAATTTCATATTACTGTTTAAAGACTAGAAATAGACAATGTGTCTAACACAAATAAGAGGAAATTAGTTAATAATAGTAACATTTCATGAAATTATATTATTTGAAAAAGCTCCCATGTTCTCTCTTTCTCCAACCTCATAGACATACACACACATCACACACATATACCCCACATGAATATAAACATGTGCCTTTGTATAATACACATTTCTAAGCCTATCTTTCACTATCAGTTTTGCTTTGTGATTCAGGCAAGAATTCTGAAGTAAAAGCTAAAATATATTTTCCTTTGATCTATTTTTCTTCCATTTTCTTGTTCTCTCTCTCATAGTTCTTCAAGGTGTAAAAATGTTAAGGGGCCATGCTGTAGGTGTTGGAAAAAAGAGAGGAGAACTTCTGTNTTTGCTTTGTGATTAGGGCAAGAATTCTGAAGTAAAAGCTAAAATATATTTTCCTTTGATCTATTTTTCTTCCATTTTCTTGTTCTCTCTCTCATAGTTCTTCAAGGTGTAAAAATGTTAAGGGGCCATGCTGTAGGTGTTGGAAAAAAGAGAGGAGAACTTCTGTTTTACTAATCTCAGGAAGCTTAGGAATCTCTACATTTCTTCCTACAAACACTATCCAAAGCTCTCAATGTTAACTTTCGTTTCAGAAACTCTTACAGCACTATTTCCAAGTACACATATTTTTATCTTGATGCTATGTCTTTGCACTCTCCTTTGATTTTCCCCTCATGATTTCACAATGATATACATTCTTTTGTAGTTTAATTTTTAAAATATAATCAAAGTACTACATGCAACATGATTTTTAAAAATATCAAATAATTACAGCTCAGTTTAATTATGAAAATGAAGACTTCCCACCATAATTATCCTCTCCCTGCATCCATATCCAGAGACAACTTTAATTATTTCTGTGTCTTTACGTTTTTTCCCCTATGACAGACTTCTAATTTTCCCACATTATTTATTCTTCCCTTATTCCATTTAGCGATAGGACCCTATACAGAGCTAGAAACCTTCCTCCTCAGCCTGTCTTAGTGCCAGATGTGGCCTGTGACTGAATTAAAGCCAATTGTGTAAGAGTAACTTCTGGCTACAAATTTTAAAAATTAAAATAATAGTCTTCTATTGGCTTTCTTTCTTCATTCCTGGGGAAAAACAAACGTGGTGTTAGTGAACCAGCTTCTCTCAGACAGGAAAATAGAGCAGGAAAATAAGAATAAAGAAACCTGCGTGCCTGGGTACCATCACAGAGTATAGCCAGTTATGTTACCTGACTGCCCAATTACGATAGGCTGCTCTGGGAGAGAGAACTATATATACTTTTCAAGGACATTAATGAGTCTGAATTAACCTTTGTCCTTTTTAGTGCAGAAACTGGCCTTTCTTTTTTTCTTTTCTTTTTTTTTAACTTTTAAGGCATTTTATTTAGGTAGAGATGTAGGATCATTAAAAGAGTACTATATAATAAAACAAAACTAACTCAATATTGTTTTACTCTGACAACCAGTGACTGATGATTATGACTATTAATTAATTCAGAATAAAATATTTCTTCTGCCCTTCCTGACTATAAAAAGTCTCAATTCAAGGAAAGGAGAACCATCTTTAAGACCATAAGTGTGGATTGGGTTATTTTTTAAAAATCTATTGCTAAATAAACACTAACTGCATGTCTTCAGAGATTTGAATACTAGTTTCTTAGTCCACCGACACAAGTCGTAAAAGAAACTTCTAAGTACGGATCTCAAAACTTCTCAAACACCTTAAATGAGGAGAGACAAAGTGAGGTATTATTTTCAAATTATCAACTTCCGTCTTATGTCTGCCTAAGACTCAGGGAAGGACTTAGCGCTGTTGCTTTTCCTACCATTCTCCAGCTTCCTGTCCTCATACTGTGGTGGCAGGCATCACAAGAGGGATGATGCTGTTAAAAACAAAACAAAACCAAAAACCTGAATTTGTTACTGAATGGTAGATTGTAGACAAATATTTGGTGACTGTTAACCTGTGATGACCTAAAGCAGAGATGCTGAAATTTAAGATAAGTGAATTAGTTAGAGAAGACACTTGTGAGTTTCTCCTGTTTAAAGGGGTACTTAGGCTGTATTTAAAGTGAGAGGGAAGAAGAGGGTGAGACCAATTGAGAGACTGAAGAGAATTTGTTACTGAATGGTAGATTGTAGACAAATATTTGGTGACTGTTAACCTGTGATGACCTAAAGCAGAGATGCTGAAATTTAAGATAAGTGAATTAGTTAGAGAAGACACTTGTGAGTTTCTCCTGTTTAAAGGGGTACTTAGGCTGTATTTAAAGTGAGAGGGAAGAAGAGGGTGAGACCAATTGAGAGACTGAAGTGAAGTGAAGTCGCTCAGTCGTGTCCGACTCTTTGTGACCCCGTGGACTGTAGCCCGCCAGGCTCCTCTGTCCATGGGATTCTCTAGGCAAGAATACTGGAGTGGGTTGCCATTTCCTTTAGCACTGAAATATATACATTACCATATGTAAAAGACATTGGGAAAAACTCTGCTGTTGGGAAAGATTGAGGGCAGGAGGAGAAGGGGACAACAGAGGATGAGGTGGTTCGATGACATCACTAACTCAATGGATATGAGTTTGAGCAAGCTCCCAGGGGATAGCGAAGGACAGGGAAGCCCAACATACTGCAGTCCATGGGATTGCAAAGAGTCAGAAACTACTTAGCCACTGAACAACAAATATTTAAAATAGATAGCCAGTGGGAATTTGCTGTATGACTCACGGAGCTCAAACCCAGTTCTCTGTGACAACTTAGAGGGTTGAGATGGGGTGGGAGGAGGGAAGAAGGGGATATGTATACATATGACTGATTCATGTTGATGTATAGCAGAAACCAACACAATATTGTAAAGCAATTATTCTCCAATTAAGAATAAATAAATTTTTAATAATTCCCCAGTTAGATCTGAAGGAAAAAAGAGAGAGAGGGCATTTAGACACTTAGTAGCAGGAGGGTGGATTGTAGAGGACGATGCTAACAGTTCCCAATATCCATTTTTCTTCACCATTAAATTAATAGAAACAGTCATGTTGTAGCATATACATAACCACCTGGGTAGAAAAAACATTGCCCAGATTCTATGATACCCAGATATGATCATGAAATTAATTTTGTCACATGAGTGTGAGTTAAATTCTCAGGTCATGCTATTTAAAAAGGAACATTTTGCTTGGCTTCCACATTCTCTCTTTCCACATCTATATGGAGGGATGGTACTGTCCAGTCAGCTTGAATCAAATAGACTGGATATCGTCCCATGAGACTGAGGGAAAAAATATCAGGAACCTAGGTCTTTGGAAGAGTTGTCAGAGTAAAACATCTTATCTAGCTTGGAACACCTTTTTACCTTTTGACTGATAAGTGAGGGAAAAAAATCGTTATTTTCTGAACCACTATAAAGTTTTATAGTTTTGGCATGTGTTTTTAGTAATACACAAACCCTTCTCTAAATATCAGGCTTAAAGAGATTTTTTAAAAAAATCAATTTGATATATATTCTCTTTACTTCCTCCTTTGATAGATAAGGACATAATTGACAGAATTTTTACCCTTTCCCACCACTCCAAGGTTTAATTCTCCATGTCAAAATGTACATTTGTATTTCTATTTCATATTCCATCACCCACAACTGTATTTCTACTCCTATTTTACATTTTAAAGATATTAGTCTTCCCTACTTTTCGTTTACCTTTCCTTTCAAATTGCAGTTCCCAAACTTAGCAATTATGTTTTTATACTTTTTGAAAGTAAATATTAAATTTAAGAATCCTATGGCTATGTATTAATAAAGTGCATTTTTTGAGAAAAGCACTGTTAGCACAGAATTTCTCTGTGCTCAGGCATCACTTGAGGAACATTCTTAGAAATAAGGACATTTTCTTCCTTAGAGATAGCCTTACTAGTGGTTTCCACTCATTTAGATTTGCAGCATATATAATTTCAGAGGACTTCTGATGAACTATGGAATGAGGTTCGTGACATTGTACAGGAGACAGGGATCAAGACCATCCCCATGGAAAAGAAATGCAAAAAAGCAAAATGACTGTCTGGGGAGGCCTTACAAACAGCACTGAAAAGAAGAGAGATGAAAAGCAAAGGGGAAAAGGAAAGATATAAGCATCTGAATGCAGAGTTCCAAAGAATAGCAACAAGAGATAAGAAAGCCTTCTTCAGTGATCAATGCAAAGAAATAGAGGAAAACAACAGAATGGGAAAGACTAGAGATCTCTTCAAGAAAATTAGAGATACCAAGGGAACATTTCATGCAAAGATGGGCTNATTTTTTTTTTTTTTTCTGTTCAAGGAATTTGAAAGTCAGTAGAAGTAGGACTAGACATTGACTGTTTTAGCTAAAGTACTCCTGCTTTGAAGGCCATAATCCCAGGTGGAGTAATTATGATTTCTTTCCAGGATTTTAATCACCAAAGGGAGCTATTTCTTGATGTTGATTACAGGTTGAAAAACTCATGCCATTGTGTTGAATTTCAGTCCAGTTTGTTTCAGTGGTGGTTTTTCATTGTTCTTAATGTGCCTGAACAGAAACTATGAAATATTTTTTGGAAACAAAACTCTTCCACCTAAGTATATAAATATTGAACTTGAGTCTTGTTCAACGGTCTGTTTGACTAGGTTAGTGGCAGTATTGTCATTCATTGACTTGGTTTATTGTAATGTGTCCTAATTTTTTTTTCCTAGCCAAGTTGCCTTCGCTAGGAAATCGATACAAGATTTTCCATCTGTTGGTAAAAAAAAAAAAAAAAAAAAAAAGTATGCTTTGGAGTAGTTACCTGGAAAATTTTAAAACTATGAAAGCTGTGCACATTGTAGTGAAATATATAATAATCTTAAGAAAATAGCTTCTGTTTGCTTTGAAGATTCTGTTTGGAGATCTCTGTAATTGCCCTTTTGTGTAAGCACAATATGTCCAAGACATACCAGATTCTCTGCCTCTTACTTTTTTGTGGCTGGGTTATAAGGACTAGGCAGCATTCTTAACTACTTGTTGATGATGTCCGTGAGTGTAAAGGCCAGTTCATTTGGACCTGAAATGAGAAGTAATTTTTGGATGCCATTTCATGCAGGGTAGAGGGTGTCAGTGAAGTGAAGCAAAAGTGGCTTGGTTGTGTCCCGATTCTTTGTGATCACATAGAGGGTAGCCTGCCAGGCTCCTCTGTCCATGGAATTCTCTAGGCAAGAATACTGGAGTGGGTAGCCGTTCCCTTCTCCAGGGCATCTTCCCAACCCAGGGATTGAACCCAGGTCTCCCTCACTGCAGGCAGATTTCTTTACCAGCTGAGCCACCAAGGAACCCCAGAGGGTGTCAAAGAAATAGCAATGCTTGTTTCAGATCTGCCTCAATGACCTAGTGACTCGTGACTGTACAGCATCTCAGCAGTGTCTTGGGCTTTTCTGAAGCCTTGAGTTGATAATACCTGTTAGTCTCTCCATGTTAAGCTTCTCTGTCTTGCTTGGAAACTAAGATTTTAAATTAATTTTATTTATATGTGACCGAGATTTCAATTGCTATTTACTGTGCTTTTTTTTTTTTCTCAACTAGATTTCTATATCATAACGCTTGAGGGGCTAATTTAAAATTAAATGTTTGCCAGTTATCATCAGGTATTGTACCTAGTTTATTTTTGTTTCTGTTCAGTAGAGAAATAGCATTTATAAACTGTATACTTTTAATTCACTCATTGGCTGTGCTATGGCAGTTCTTATCTGTGGACCTAAAGACTAGTTGGGCTTTCATTGACCACTTGACTAGTTGGAAGCTGGTTGAAATATCCAACCTCAACCCAAGGCTTGTACTCTGAGGCCTTTGGGTTACCTCAGTGCTAAGTGCTCCAGGGATGTTGTAGAATTTCATATCCCTTGTCTTAATACCAGTGTCCCTGGTTTTATTCATACCTACCTATTCCGATTCTTTTTTGTAACAGAAATATGATACAACAGAAACAGAACGGGAGATGGATGATTTTTTTTTTTTTTCTGATGGGCTAACTATAACCAGGAATTGAAGCTACAAAGGTCCTGGATTTTGTGACCATTCCACCCTTGCCTGTCTCCCTACCCTGCCCCCCCACCAGCAGTATTTTTAGAAATGATAGGAATTAATCTGCCTACATTGTGGGAGACCCAGGTTTATCATGGATCAGGAAGATCCCCTGGAGAAGGGCATAGCTACCCACTCCAGTATTCTTTCCTAAAGAATTCGATGGACAGAGGAGCCTGGCGGGCTACAATCCATGGGGTCACAGAGAGTCAGACATGACTGAGTGACTAACCCTAGGTTAAAGCTGTCAAAATATGGCTGTATATAGTTAAAACTTAAGTCTTATAATTGTTGGCTCTTACAACTGGGATGAGGTAGAAATGGCCTTCTCTTAAGTGCTTTGCTTTAGCTGTGTTTGAAAAGTATATGACATAAGCTGGAACACTTTTTAAAAATTAATCTGGTAATTGTAAATCTTTTTTTAAAAAAGACAGTTATTTTTTAATTGAAATATTGATTTACAATGTTATATGTTTCAGGTGTACAACTATAGTGATTCACAATTCTTAAAGGTTATATACTCCATTTATAGTTATTATATTCTCTGCTGTATAATACATCCTTCTAGCTTATTTACTAATACACAGTAGTTTTTGCCTCTTAAATCCCTACCCCTGTCTTCCCTCTGCCCCCATAACCATTAGTTTGTTCTCTGTATCTGAAGTACTGTTTGTTTTTATTCTTATTTTTAAATTTTTATTGACGTATAGCTGCTTTGTAATATTGTTAGTTTTTGGTGTACAGCAAAGTGATTCAGTTTTATATATATACATATATCTGTACACACACACGTGGCTCAGACAGTAAAGAATCTGCAATGTGGGGACCCAGGTTCGATTCCTAGGTCAGGAAGATCCCCCGGAAAAGGGCGTGGCTACTCACGCCAGTATTCTTGCCTGGAGAATACCATGGATAGAGAGGAGTCTGGCCAACTACAGTCCATGGGGTTGTAAATAGTCGGACATGACTGAGCACCTAACTCTTTCACATACATACAAATATCCATATCCATATATATATATATATTTATGTGTGTGTGTGCTAAGTCACTTCAGTCGTGTCTGACTCTTTGCAACCCTGTGGACTGTAGTCTGCCAGTCTCCTTTGTCCATGGGATTCTCCAGGCAAGAATACTTGGGTAGGTTGCTATTTCCTCCTCCAGGGGATCTTCTGACCCAGGGATCAAACCGCATGTCCTGCGGCTTCTTCATTGCAGGTGGATTCTATACCATCTGAGCCACCAGGGAAGGCCGTATATACACACACACATATATTATATGTTCTTTTTCAGATTTTTTTCCATTATAGATCGTTAACAAGATATTGAATATAGTTCTTGTGCTATGCAGTAGGTCCTTATGTTTATCTGTTTTATATATAATGGTGTGTATGTTACTCCCAAATTCCTATTTTATTCCTTCTCACTGTCTTTCCCCTTTTTAACTATGTTTTTTTTTTCTGTTTCTATTTTATAAATAGGCTCATTTGCATCATTCTTTTCAGATTCCACATATAAGTGATCCCATGATATTTCTCTTTCTCTGATTTACTTCACTTCATATGGTAATCTCCAGGTCCCACATCCACATCTTAAAAGAAATTTTTTATTTTTTTATTTTTTATTTTATTATATTTTTATTTTTTATTTATGTTTATTGTGGTACCACCTGGCAGATAAAAAGCCTGATAAAACTGTTATTTAAGTATAATTTTATTTTCTTTACAGCAAATATGACTAAGGTAAGTGAGCTCTTTCCCTACCAATGAATTCAGTTTTGTGAATCAGAAGAGTCAAAAAATGTATTTTTAAATTGCTTCTATGCCATGGTATTTCAAATAGGAAAAAAGTTGTGTGAATCAGTAAAGCTTGGTGGATCTTCTTCTCCCCTGGTATGTGTAGAGGGACTCACTGTCCCTTATATGGCAGAGGTTCTAGGGAACCAGTGCAGGGTATAATGAGCACGCTGCAATTAATTACACAGTCAGCAGTGACCTAGTGTTGAGATCAGCTGTAAGATTTTCAAAGGAATCCTTGACCCCCAAAAGGTTAAGAAAACCTGCCTTGGTTAATTAGGCCTTTGTAAGTGGACTCAATAAGAACAAAGGTAACATTCAGACTCAGCTAACATTTTTCTGTTTCTTTTTTAATATGTAAAGTTCCTGTTATTGTGTGTCTGTGGTGGGTAAAACTAGTGTTTCAGTGACATAACCAATCCTGCCAGAAGGCCTTAACCCTTAAAGGAACTGACAGCTTGGGATGCATGTACCTTGGCTGATTCTTTCAACCTTTAGCTTTTCCTTTCTGTTTATAGAATGGCTACCAAAATGCAGCAGTTACCTTTAAAAATTTTTTTAATTAATTTATTTTTGGTTACACTGAGTCTTCACTGCTGTTCTCAGGCTTTATCTCATTGCAGTGAGTGGGAGCTCCTCGCTGGCTGTGATGCACAGACTTACCAAACAGCGGCTTCCCTTGTTGCACAGCACAGGTTCTAGGGAGGGGGTGCTTCAGAATTTGTGGTGCATGGCCTCAGTTGCTCCGCAGCATGTGGAGTCTTCCCGGACCAGGATTCGAACCCATGTCCCCTACACTGGCAGGCGGATATAGCGATACAGTGGCAGTATCCACCGTACCGCCAGGGAAGTCCCAGGTTTATCTTTCGATAAACCACATGACTTTGAATTGTTTTGCATGCAGGTTTCATTATATAATAACCTGCTGGGATATCTTATATCTGAAAAAAGCCCTCTGTTCAGAATTTTTTGGCAGTCAACCCAGAAACTCTCTGCATTTTGGCTCTTGGCTCTTGCACTGAAGGTTAGAGTCACAGATTAAGTTAATAGTCTTAACAAGGGCTCTGACGACTTTGTGATTCATCCAATCCCTCAGGCCTGATTATAAACTTCAATCAGTTTTAGTAGATGAGAGCCTGCCCTGGTTGGTATTAGTTTACAGAGAAGCCATTTATAAAAACGTAAACTCTTTCCCACCTGCTGAAATAAGTATTAATCTTTGGTTTTAAAACAGTTTCTGGGTCAAAATAGTAGTTTCAGCCTAGTGTGATTTAAGTTTGTGGTTTGAACTTGCTCTTTTTATCACCAGTGCTCTTCTAGGCTTTCAGAATTAATATCATCTCTAAACTTATTGAGACTCATGTTTTCCTTAGTGTTTTTGATTTACACCTCTCCTAGTTTCAGGAATAACTGACTGCGTTGGAAAAGCTAGATGCTACAAAGAGTGAGTCCTTGTTTTGAGAAGTGGCTTAATATTGCAAATTTTTTCTTTCATTTGAAAGTCCAAATGGAAAAATTTATGTTACAACACATTCTGATGTTCCAAAGATAAATAATAGCATGTGTTGAGACTTGGAAAGCTGAAGCTTCAGAAAACAGTATGAGTGCACAGGCAGGGAGGTAAAAACAATGTAAGCTCCCCTGACAAATCTGGGTTTTTCTGTGGCCATTGTGTATCCTGTATGTAAGGACTGGCTCACAGACTAGAGCTCTGTGCAGAGTCTACGTGTGGGACCCTGTATGGATCCAGCAGCTTAGAGATCTGATAAAGAAAGAGGAAAAATATGGTAACCCAAATTTACTCCCCTTTCTTTGTATCACTATTCTTTGTAGTGAAGTCTGAAGTTTGTAACTTTTGAATAATTTGCTATGTAGTAATTCCATGATATTATAGAGTTATACTTAAGTATCATTAGGAGAAGGCAATGGCACCCCACTCCAGTACTCAAATCCCATGGATTGAGGAGCCTGGTGGGCTGCAGTCCATGCGGTCACTGAGGGTCGGACACGACTGAGTGACTTCACTTTCACTTTTCACTTTCATGCATTGGAGTAGGAAATGGCAACCCACTCCAGTATTCTTGCCTGGAGAATCCCAGGGATGGCGGAGCCTGGTGGGCTGCCGTCTATGGGGTCACACAGAGTCGGACACGACTGAAGTGACTTAGCAGCAGCAGCAGCAGCATTGGAGAAGGATATGGCAACCCAGTCCAGTGTTCTTGCCTGGAGAATCCCAGGGACGGGGTAGCCTGGTGGGCTGCCGTCTATGGGGTCGCACAGAGTCGGACACGACTGAAGTGACTTAGCCATAAAATATTTGATACTGTAACATGTAGATAATTAAAATGTCTTCATGTTCTAAAATGTAAAAGTAGAAAAAGATTTTTTTCATTTAACCTTCTCTCTTCTCACTCTCCCTTCTCACAAGGTGATCTCATCTACTCCAGTTGCTTTAAATACCATCTATAGGCTAAGACTCCCCAGAGTGTACTTCTGAATATATCCACCAATTATTTTGACATCTTTATCTGAATAGATTTCAAGATTTTCTGTTAAACCATGCCTAAGTCTGGATTCTTCATTTCTTACCACACCTTCCAGGATTTAAAAAAAAAAAAAAAAAATCCTCTCCTGACTTTTTTTTTTAAACTGCAGTCCCCATGCTATACACTACCTTCCAGAACTTAGGTTGTTAACTAGCAGTTTTTACCTTTCAACTACCTTCATCAGTTGTCGTTGTTAACTAAAAACCTCACTGTTACTAAAGGGCCCCTGTGACCAATAAGGAGAATTGAGGATGCTGTTCTTGCCACTTCCTTCTTCTCCTGGCCCATCACCAGCCCATCAAGTCTGTTTCCTAAGTATTTCTCATCTGTTAACTTCTCTTCATCTTCACTGCCCCTCCACCAGCCCAGGTTACTCATAATGCTCTAGTTGGGTTCACATATAGACTGGCCTCCCTCTGTGCATTCTTGGTGCTGTGAAATCCATGCCCCAGAGCAACGATGGAGACCATCCACCCACACCCTGACAATAGCGGTTATTTTATTTTTAAGTACAAACCTGATCGGGCTTCCCAAGACATTGAGAACCAATGACTGTGTGTACTGTCTCTTATACACATCTAGATGTGTATAAGAGACAGATATATAATGGTGTGTGTGTGTAGTGTAAGTTGCTCAGTCGTGTTCAACTCTTTGTGACCCCATGGACTATACAATCCATGGACTTCTCCAGGCCAGAATACTGGATTTTGTAGCCTTTCCCTTCTCCAGAGGATCTTCCCACCTAGGGATGGAACCCAGGTCTCCCTCATTGCCAGCAGATTCTTTACCAGCTGAGCCACAAGTGAAGCCCAAGAATACTAAAGTGGGTAGCCTATCCATTCCCCAGGGGATGGGTTTCCAGCATTGTGGTGGATTCTTTACCAATTGAATTATGAGGGAACAGTTCCTTATACAGGGCAGTCAGAATAGGCCTTCTTAACAAAGTAAAGTGGAGTAGAGACATTAAGGGATGTGTGGGGATGGGCCCAGCAGGTCCAGGAGTGATGGACCGTCTCCTTCCCATGAAATTCTCACTGCACCTGCTGCAATGGTGTACTAATAAATATAAACTGTAGGCCAATGTATATTCCGACATATTTGAAATATTTCTTTAAAGGTGTACATTTCTTTCATTGATTCTGTTTAGACACTGTAATCCTATTTTAATTCCTATGCCATTCAACTTTGGGATATCTTTTACTATTATAGTCCTGTTATTTTTCTTCTCCCTATTTTCTTTCATTGCCTTTGAGATGTCTAATGTTTAGCTCAAATACAATTTGCTATTTGAAATCACACCAGTGAAGGCAGTATCTGCCTAACTAGCCTATATAATGGTCACTGAAATCCTCAGACATTACTTGATGATTAATAAATTTGAATAAATATGGCTCCCACTCTTTTACCCACTCCGTATTTTTCATGCCTTAAAATATCTTCTTTAGTGCAATGTTTTGTCTGTGAAAAAAATTAGTGAAACTTCACAGTACATAAATATAGTTCTGATGTGAGAATTTTCTCCCTTCTGAGTAAATCTGTCCCACCCTTGAGCCTTCTAAGATAACTTGGTACCTTCAGAGTTCTAGAGTTCTCAAGAAGAACCTAAGCAGGTATTCTCTTTAAAGATGACCTCACCCTTTTCTTTCTCTGAATAGGGTCAGGAATAGAAATAAAAGTAGAATTACCTTTCTGGATTTATAATTGGGTCCCTGAGTGAATGAGTCAATAATCTTAGGACTGACTTGTTATAATGACTGGTAAAATCAAAGGAAATTAAGAAGTTTGAAAACCAAAGCTATTTTCAAGGTTCAGTTTTGAGCAGGTGTCAGCAGAACCCCTTTAAAAATAACAATGATCTTTTTGGGAGTTCGTGTAAAAAAATAAATAAATACAAAAAAAAAAAAGAAAAAAAAAGTTATTTTTAAATGGAGGATAATTACTTTACAATGTTGTATGGTTTCTGGCATACATCAACATGAATCAGTTACACATAATGTCCCCTCTTTCTTAAGCCTCCTCCCACCTCCCACCCCATCCTATCTCTCTAGGTTGTCATAGAGCGTGAGGTTGAGCTCCCTGGAGTAACGCTCAACTTGAAAGAGTATGGATCAGTTGTATGGGGGAGGACTCCAGTGTTGTATTTGACTGATAGTTCGGTTCCTGGGAATCAAGACAGTAATGACTGAAGGTACTGGAATAAAACACATTAAGTTGAGTCTCAACTCATTTAGATTTCTTTTGTTTACAAATATCCTAAGCTACATTTTGATTAAAATATTTAATAATAGACATTAAAATGATTATTGTTGTTGTTCAGTTGTTAAGTCATGTCAGACTCTTTGTGACCCCATGGACTGCAGCATACCATGTTTCCTTGTCCTTCACTATCACCTGGAATTTGCTCAAACTCATGTTCATTGAATCAATGATGCCTTCCAATCATCTCATCCTTTGTTGTCCCCTTCTCTTCCTGCCTTCAATCTTTCCCAGCATTATGGTCTTTTCCTGATGCGAAGAGCTGACTCACTGGAATAGACTCTGATGCTGGGAAAGATTGAAGGCAGGAAGAGAAGAGGATGACAGAGAATGAGATTGTTGGATGGCATGACCAACTCAATGGACATGAGTTTGAGCAAGCTCTGGAAGGTGGCAAAGGACAGGGAAGCCTGGCATGCTGCAGTCCATGGGGTCACAAAGAGTTGGTCATGACGGGGTGAACAACAACTGCTCTTCCCGTCAGGTAGCCAAAGTACTGGCGCTTCAGTGTTAACCTCAGTCCTTCCAATGAATATTCAGGGTTGATTTCCTTTAGGATTGCCTGGTTGAATCTCCTTGCAGTCCAAGGGACTCTCAAGAGTCTTCTCCAAACCCATAGTTCAAAAGCATTAGTTCTTTGGTGCTCAGTTTTCTTTATGTCCAACTCTCACATTCATACATGACTACTAGAAAAACCATAGCTTTGACTAGACAGACCTTTGTCAGCAAAGTCATGTCTCTGCTTTATAACATGCTGTCTAGGTTTGTAGACTGTATACAGTAAATGGTAGCTCTTGTGAGCTGTATTTTCTAACTAGAAATAAATATTAAAATGCCATGTTAATATTGTACCATTATGCTAAAATACTAAAAATATAAATAACAGAAATAATCCTATCTTGAAGTGACTTTTGTGTATACAGCAAAATGCTTTTTTTTTCTGACTAATAAGAAGTGACTGCTTTTAGTTAGAAATTAATAGACCCTGAGCTACCCTTTAATAAAATAATAAAGTGAAATAAAATAAAATGTTTTATTTTGAATTTATATATCTTTTGTGGAAATGGTGTGTTTACAGTTACACAGGTTCACAACAGTTTTGGATAGTTACCTTTATACCTATATGAAAAAGCCTCTATTTAGATAGGAGAAGGTATAATTTAATAAAAGGGACTTTGTTCTGGTATTTGTTAAGGCCTGACCTTCCATCTCATTTACAATCTTATGCTAACTTTCATAAGATAATTAACCTCTTTGATCTGTGAAGTAAATATATCATGTTTAAATAGAAATATTATGCTTGATCCAAAATAGCAGCTGACCTATGAAAACTGTATTTCCATTTCATATGAAAATCTAGGATATATAAGAAGAATTAGAAGGTAATATGTTTTGATCTCCCAAATGTACCGTATGCTATTCATTTTGATATGAATAACAAACCTTTTCGTAGTTTCAAGCAATGCCTTTTGGGATACATTCTATGATGCTTATGTAAAATATCTTGCAGATGCTTTATTCCTTTAACATTTGCAAAATTTGTATTTCATCCTCATGAGTCTTCTGTTTTGTTTAAGGCCGGATAGGGTAAATGTTGGTGCATCTAATTAGCATCAAAAAATACCAAGTTGATCAGATAGTAATTCAAAAGCAAATACACATGGTCTTGTTATAGAGGTAACTAGATTTTACTTTAATGCTCAGTAGATGAAAACCATGTTCCACAAGTATGTGTTCAGATTGGCTTTCTTAACTCTATTTCAAATTACATAGTTCTTTTAATTATTCTTACATTTAATAAATGTATTTGACATATTTTTTGCAACTTTCACTTAATTTGGAAGTATGCTCTGGTTTCTTTTTTCTATTCTAAATGTTCTAAATATTTATTTTATTCTAAATATCCTAAATATTTCTAGTAAAGAATATTTTGTTATTGAAGTGCTTGAAATGCATGTAACTATTAGCAGCTATGTACTTTCATTATATCAAGTTCAGTAATATCAACTGGATAAAAGAACAAGAATAAAACAATAGTATTAAATAAATATCAATGTTAGAACCACTTTCTCTTTATATTTTACCTCCTGTGTGCTCTGTCACTGAAAAAAAAAAAACCCAAGTATTTTTAATTTCACATGTCACCAAGAAGCAATATCATTAAGAAACCAAGTTAAAACACATTACTTTACTGTAAAACCAGTAATATATTTTAGCTTTAAAACCAGTTCTTTTCACTTATGTCTGTACATATATCTTGATGAAAAGTAGAAACCTAAACTTTTGAGTGGCACTGTAGTTTTACAGAATGATAAAGAACCACAAAGTCCTAAAATTCTGAATTTGAATACAAGTTTTGTCAATTAACAGCTACATAAATTTCGGGTATCACATAACAGCTTGAAGTCTCAGTGACCTCACTGAAGAAAAGCAGGTCGTATCTACTTTGATGAATTTTTAGTATGCTTAATTTTCAACATTTAGATAAAATGCCTGATATACCACTTAGTAAATAATAAGTACTCAATATTATCAGGCATAGTGATAACATATTTTACTTGTTCATGCTCCAGTTTTGTTGAAAAATCAGTAAATAATATACAGAAAGTGTGGAAAGAAATGAAAAATATTTTTGTCATTCTAACAGCACTGTTAACATATGCTTCTATTTTTCCCTATGTATATTGTGCTTAATTGTAAATATGATATAATACAATTTATAGACTTACATTTTAATTTATATCAGGGACATTTCTCTATGCTTAGAGATGGGCATATTTTTCATAGTTTCGTAGAATTTTTTCAGGTGTCAAGATAAAAATTCCACTTTTATAATTTGAAAAGAGAGTGATCTGTTTGCAGGTGTTTGACACCACTCACCTCAAAAACACAAGTGTACCCCCTCCACACACACACAAATAAAAATGATCAAAGGTATATAAAAAACAACTGAAGATATCCATCAGAAGAAGCCTGAATATGGTACCATACAACATAAATTCCTGTTAGACATACTAAAAATATACTCATTAACAAGGAAGCTGTAATATATTAAGAACTAATATGGAAACGCAATAAAAACTGCAATTCTCTAATTTGGAGGGTCAACGGTTATAGAAGAAGCTAGAACACTGGGCAGGACTACCTCATTTCAAAGTGCTGCTAACATGATGGAGCCATAGATTGTAAAAGGGACCCATTGCTTGAATATCTATGCCCACATATAGACACATTGGACAGAAAACACCTGTTGATACCAGAAAGGCACCTTGATCTTAATTGCTCCTAATACTCTGGACTTATCTTGAACTACCAGAGCAGTTGGCTGATGTGGTAGTAGTATTACATGAAGTGGCAGGATCATGACATGCTGTTACACATCTCTACAAAGTCATAGAAAGAAACATCCCAGTATTGAGACTAGACATAATCATATCTTGTATTTACTCAAACAGAAAACTGAATTACAAATACTGTCCTTAGAATAGTAAATTCAAAAAACATAGAAGAGCAATGAAGCAGAAAGTTCCAGTGAATCATTTCTCATATCAATTGATATGCTGAATCACAGAAGTGGTAATATTTGCATAATTTAGTGTTTCAGCTAAAAATATGAGTGTTTATTTGTTCAGCACAAATTAATAATGAAAAGAAATAATAAAATCCATGAATAATTTATGCCTAAATATCAGATGAAGAGAAACTTCTCCATTCATTGATAAATATAGGGAAATATAAAATATGCAATAAAATATTAAAAAATGAAATAAATGGATTAAATGGACTCTATTTCAAAACTTGACTGTGTTACATAGGTTCAAATAATATAATCACATTATTTTAGTTTAACTAGAGAATTTAGGATTGTTAAATTCTAGAATTCTCCAATAATTTTAGTAATTTGATTGACATAATTTAATAATTTAGAAGATTTAAACTAATTATGTGTGTAAATACATAGCTATTCATCATATATTTATATTTAATCAGGGTTCCCAGAAGTTCTTATGGAACCAAGAGATATGTCAGAGAACTTTTAACTTTTACATACATTATACGTTTAGATATACTCATAAAAAATGATTCATCTAATAAAAATAATTTGAGCAACTAAAACATAGTTCAGGGCAGCTCTTGAGTTTTCAAGGCTATGAGACCAAAAGTACAGAGGGAAACTTTTCCTTAAAAAAATAATTTAACTAGAGTTCATAAAGGAGATATTCCTAGAAGATGGTGCATATCACGTTTCCATAATATATATACCTGAATGATAGTAACTGTTTTTAGTTTTTTAGGGTTGTCATACCAATGTACTACTAACTGGTGCCTTTAAAAAAATAAATACATTTATTATTGCACTGTTTTGGACACTAGACATCTAAAATCAGTATCAGCTTGGCTGCTTCCTTCTAAGGGCTCTGAGTAATGGAAGAGAATGTTCTATTTAACTGCACACAATGAATATGGCAATTCAAATTACAAAAGTGATTTCAATTTGGGCGCTGTATAATAAAAGCCTTTTGTGTAAAAATACATGCTATTTACATATGTGTTGATTAGAATGAAGATTGTTAACATGTCATCATTAAATAAATTACCAAGAGATAACACTAACACTTTGTTGATTTTTATCAGAGTTGTTGATTTAAAACCCACTTAATAAAACATTTTTATTATAATAATGTGGACTGAGTTTGACATTGAGTATCTTTGTTTTAGGAAATTCAAAAAGATTTATTTCATAATGATTTATTTCTATAATTTCCTATATGTGGATAAATATCATCTCTTACAGGAAGTAGCTTTTAACTGCCTTGTAAGTCTTTTTGTAAAAGTTTTAAAGACCACATTTTACAGAAATCTTTTAATTTATTTATATTTTAAATAATCAAAATTCAAACATTTAAATATCTTTTAACTTGATAAATTTAGACACTTCATATGAAAATTTAAAAAATTATACATTAGTAAAGAAAAGGCTTACTAAATATCTACTTGAACTTATTGATTATGTATTATTGTTGAGTATACTTGATAAGTTTGTTGACAAAATTCCAAACCTTAATGGCCATTAAAAGTAATGGTTGAGCTATTAAAATCTCTGTTAGAGTAATTTGGTTTATAAAGCATTGTACTGGAGTTCATGACTGAATGAACCACAAAATTATTGAGAGCATTTGTCAATTACCAAAATGGAGCAATATTAGTAAACATTTAAAAAATGAGTATGCCTTTCAACTACATGGCATCTAAGGGACACAAATCAATAGAAAGTAAAGGAAGCAAATCAAACAACATTTCTGCTCATCAAGACCTTTAACCTTTTTCTGTTGACAAATTCATAATCACATTGGTTCTCAGAGCCAGCTAATTTATTGATTACATGTGAGGCACATCTCTCCTTCATCATTAAGGAAGTAAAGAATCACATTTTAATGGAGTTATAAATAGTCTTTTAAAGAGATAGCACTATAAGTTCAGCATATTTTTGATACTAATTTATTTTATGTTGAATGTGCTTTAGTTACTCTTATGGTTATTGCACAGTTTCAGTTTTCCTCCTCTTTTTTTTTTGACAATTATGATAAATTAAGCATTGTTTGAAAAACACCCATTTCATTATATTTGAATATTTTATCACCATAGAGTTATGTATAGCTTTAATGTTTATCACTCTCTTCTGTATATTCAGCTTTTTTATCATTTTTGTTTCTGTGTATTCCTATTTCCTATAATTAACAACAATGAACACATTACAATTTTATTCTTTTTTTTGGAAAGGCAGCCACTATATTTATCAGTTCTTATTCATTATTTTCATATTCATTCAGCTCAGTTGTCTCTCAGTCGTGTCCGACTCTTTGCGACCCCATGAATCGCAGCACGCCAGGCCTCCCTGTGCATCATCATCTCCCAGAGTTCACTCAGACTCACGTCCATCGAGTCCGTGATGCCATCCAGCCATTTCATCCTCTGTTGTCCCCTTCTCCTCCTGCCCCCAATCCCTCCCAGCCTCAAATTCATTAATTTCTGCATTTTTCTTATTTATTTGTTTTTCTGCTTTCTTTTGCATTGTATAATTTTTGGCATTTCATTTGCTAAATGGNGTCCGTGATGCCATCCAGCCATTTCATCCTCTGTTGTCCCCTTCTCCTCCTGCCCCCAATCCCTCCCAGCCTCAAATTCATTAATTTCTGCATTTTTCTTATTTATTTGTTTTTCTGCTTTCTTTTGCATTGTATAATTTTTGGCATTTCATTTGCTAAATGGTTATTCTCATTTTTCTGGATTAATGTTGAAAATATTTAAACACTGTAGTGTGTCTAATTATCCCTTTGGTCATAGCCAGTTTCAAAGAGACATGTACAATGATTCTACTTGGTGCAGTGTTCTAGTTTAAGAAACATGGTTTCAGTTGTAAAGGTGAATGACAGACAACATTGATTACTTATTCTGACTTAAACATTTAAGTCCTTATGTATATAGACAATTAAGGTATCCCCATGAGGAAAGTTCTATTCCGTATTTACTTTATTGATGATATAATTAACACCTAGACTTGCTGATATCTTGCTCAAGATCTTCATTTATGAAACAGCAAAACCAAAAACTCAGTATGACAGTCTCACGTGTCAACGTGGCTGGACTGTGGTCACCAATTAAACACTAGAAGTTGCTCTGAAGGTATTTCACAGATGTGATTATTTGGAATCAGTTGACTTAATTAAAAGGAGGTTACCTTCAATAAAGTCAGTGGATTTAACTCAGTCAGTTGAAGGCCTTAAAGACAAAAACTGAGTTTTCACAAAGAAGAAATTCTACCTCAGAACTGTTAACAGAAATCTTGCCTGAGTATCTTGCCTGCTGGCCTGCCCTATAAACTTAGCAGCCTCCAATGCTTCATGAGCCAATTGGTTAATCAAGCTCTTT
Organism: Oreotragus oreotragus; assembly: GCA_006410675.1. Lineage (NCBI taxonomy): Eukaryota > Metazoa > Chordata > Mammalia > Artiodactyla > Bovidae > Oreotragus > Oreotragus oreotragus. Next base: position 243,193 of record SJYX01014802.1, on the reverse strand, counting down.
CTCTCTGTCCAACCCTCTCTCTCTCTTTCTTTCTCAGTGAATCACACTTCTTAACCATTTACCCAACACATAGACACAAACTGATGTCAATATTTCATTAAAAACTGCTATGATTCCTATCTGTCATCTCATGAATTTTGAAAGAGACTTTGCCTCTTTTATCCTTATTATTTGTTGATTTATGAGTTTGTTTGTTTTTTTAATCTTCCTAGGGTTCCATAAGTATCACTGAATCTTATATTTACAAAGAGATCAGAGTCTTGTCATGACAACCTCATATTTGACTGTTCCCTCTGCACTTAATATTGGTTTACTTTCAGCTCATGGTTTCTGATATATGCTCATTCTCTCCATGAACTATGAAAAGAGAAAACAGATATTCCACTCTTCCTCAGTCTATAGAATTCCACCAGAATGGCCTGATATTCCTATAAATCCTAGTGGAAAACAAAAACAAACGAAAAAACCAGAAAACCTTGGACAAAAAGTGAAATACATGATGCACATAATTAAAACTATGTGCATATTTCAGTTTGTTTTTTGACTGACCTCCGTGTGGAACTTAACATATCTAACCATTCTTGCTTTATTGAAACATTCTTCTTTTGATATCTTTGACAGTCGGGCCATATGTGTTAGTTCTTTTAGGACTTTCCTTAGTTTATCTCTGAAATATTCATGTGCTTTTTCTCTACCAGGACAATATCCTATATACACATAGCTTTAAATAGGCTGCTGCTGCTGCCATTGCCTTCTCCTCAAATAGGCTACTTATACCCTAATATCTCCAACAACTATATAACCTGTACAACTATACAATTCAGTCATGCCAGTCATTTTCAAGTGGTCCAGAGTCACTTAAAGTTACATAAAAGATTAACTGGTCACCCCCTCCCACCTCTAGTCTATTCCAGTCATGCTCTCTCTCTCACATGATCCATAGTCTCAGGGACTCTATATTATCCAGCCAATTGAAAACCAGAAATCTAGGAGGAGAATAGTCTGGTTAAGATTAATGTTCAATGATGCTACCAATTTCCATCATCTTCTATCTCCATTATTGTGACTAAATTATTTGTACATGTTGTGTGTTTACTAGATTGCAAACCTTGTGAAGACAGAAATGATGCATTTTACCTTTATATGGCCACAGGAATTCAGTGATAAAAAATGTGGAAAATAAAAATAATAAATTACAAGTATGATATCTATGTAAGCATATCTATTCTCATAGATTTTATCATTCTTATTGAATATTACCATACATTGTATCTGAAATGCACTTGAGAAAGTTATCATGCACTGCATTTGAGACATGTGCCTAAATTTTTGATAGTCAAATGAGTCCAAAACATGCACTTCTAATGCCACATGACAAAGTGTCCAACTGAGGAAAAACATACAAGCAGAAAAGTAGAGACAAGTCATTGTCTCATTATTTCCAGCTAGGCATAACTTGAGCTGGCTCATAAAAAGAGCCAGGCTTATTATTTTTGGCTAATCCTCATTTCCATCCCCAGTAAGGCTTTATACATCTATCTGCAAGAAAGGGAACAAAGAGCTCTGTGATCATGTAATGATGAAAACTCCTGGCTATGGTGTGCTTTGTTAGAGAACGAGAGCCTCTGAAGCCTGGTGGCTGGTGTCACCGTGTTTAGCTAACTAGGACCTTCTGAATCAATTCTCTGTTCAGCTACCAGAGAAAGAAAATGAACCAATGAGACTGTCCAAATTTATTGGCTATCAGTATTCAAGTGGAAAATTCATTGCCAAAAGGCAGTATGATTTAGTTGGATAACATTGTGATTTTATGATTTTTAAAATCAGATACACGTTTGTTGGAATCTCAGATGTGCCCTTCATGAGTTATGTTCTTTAAATTCTTTTAATAAAAAGGAGTTTTTAAAGCTGAGTTTATAATAGAGACCATTACTGTTATTGGGTACATTAACTAAAAAAGTACATTAGTTCAATAATTATACTAATTCTGTACTAATTTATGTACCACTTAGCCAATTTACTAAATAACATACATAGAAAGTCTATATCCAATAGAAGATAGGTGTCCCTGGTGGCTTAGCAGTAAAGAATCTACTTGAGATGCAGGAGATCTTCTGCCAATGCAGGAGACTTGGGTTAGATCCTTAGGTCAGGAAGATGTGCTGGAGAAGGAAATAGCAAACCACTCCAATACTCTTGCCTGGGAAATTTCATGGACAAAAGAGCCTGGTAGGCTACAGTCCATGGGGTCACAAAAGAGTTAGACATGATTTAGCCACTTAAACATCACTACTTATTCTTTGTTGTTGACCAACACCTACATCCAGTAATAAATAACTATTAAGACCCTATCATTTTAAAAATTTACATTAAAAAATTAACTCTCTATGGTCTCTTAAAGCTACAGAAAGACAGACTTTTATTTATTTTACTTATTATTTCACTTCATGATAAATAAAAGTCAGCAGAAACCAATTTTTTTAAATTGATGGAAATTAAGTGATAACAGCGGGGAAGGCAATGGCACCCCACCCCAGTACTCTTGCCTGGAAAATCCAATGGACAGAGTAGCCTGGTGGGCTGCAGTCCATGGGGTCGCTAACCATCGGACAGACTGAGCGACTTCACTTTCACTTTTCTCTCTCATGCATTGGAGAAGGAAATGGCAACCCACTCCAGTATTCTTGCCTGGAGAATCCCAGGGATGGGGGAGCCTGGTGGGCTGCTGTCTATGGGGTCACACAGAGTCGGACACGACTGAAGTGACTTAGCAGCAGCAGCAGCAGCAAGTGATAACAGAAACCAAAGATTCTGTAAGCATTCATTTCACTTACTTATTATTTCGAAATTGGATCTACATAGATTTTTGACATTGTCCTTTTAATATGCTACAAAATCATTAACATTTAGCTTCTTTTCCTATAATGCACACCTTTTCAAATATAAGATCACTTTAGCTCCCAGAGTAAGCAAAATGAATAAAAAATTAGTTGGTAGAGGAACTCCTCTAATTTGGAGACTAAAAGGGTAGATAATTGCAACTTTGGAGATTCTTACTCTAGTCATAAATAAAATTGACAAATGAACAAAATTTCTGATCACTTTATTACTAAATAGAGGTCTGAAACCGTGATTAGTTTAGCATTTGTGAAATTTGGATATGAACAAATTTAATGTAGTAGTCTTGGATTTTGAAGAGAACAAGAATATGAAGAAATATTGTCAACCTCTCCAACCAAGTACAAAATAAAAGAATTTTCTGTTTTTTTTTTTAAATATTTATAAAAATGCAGTGCAAACATTACTGAAGGGCACTATACCATCACAGCCAAAATTAACTGATAATCAACACAAGATAAAAACTGTCACCATAATGAACTGTGATTGCTAAAGATCTTTAAGAACCCGAGGGCATTCATATGTAATTAAAGAAATAGATTAGGAAAAAACCACACTATAATGGTAATTTGGAAAAAACCTGCAGAAGTATTTTCTCCCTCATATTCTTCCCTAATTCATTTTATGATGTATAAGCATTAAGGAAAAAAATGATATGTTGCACAATAAATAACCTTCATGTTAAACAAAATTTTACCTTAAAAATTAGCAGTTTAAAAGCTTTATCCCAGGAATGCAAGGATTCTTCAATATCCACAAATCAATCAATGTAATTCACCACATTAACAAATTGAAAAATAAATGCCATATGATTATCTCAATAGATGCAGAGAAGGCCTTTGATAAAATTCAACATCCATTTATGATAAAAACTCTCCAGAAAGCAGGAATAGAAGGAACATACCTCAACATAATAAAAGCTATATATGACAAACCCACAGCAAACATTATCCTCAATGGTGAAAAATTGAAAGCATTTCCCCTAAAGTCAGGAACAAGACAAGGATGTCCACTTTCACCGCTACTATTCAACATAGTTCTGGAAGTTTTGGCCACAGCAATCAGAGCAGAAAAAGAAATAAAAGGAATCCAAATTGGAAAAGAAGAAGTAAAACTCTCACTGTTTGCAGATGACATGATCCTCTACATAGAAAACCCTAAAGACTCCACCAGAAAATTACTAGAGCTAATCAATGAATATAGTAAAGTTGCAGGATATAAAATCAACACACAGAAATCCCTTGCATTCCTATACACTAATAATGAGAAAGTAGAAAACGAAATTAAGGAAACAATTCCATTCACCATTGCAACGAAAAGAATAAAATACTTAGGAATATATCTACCTAAAGAAACTAAAGACTTATATATAGAAAACTATAAAACACTGATGAAAGAAATCAAAGAGGACACTAATAGATGGAGAAATATACCATGTTCATGGATTGGAAGAATCAATATAGTGAAAATGAATATATTACCCAAAGCAATCTACAGATTCAATGCAATCCCTATCAAGCTACCAGCGGTATTTTTCACAGAACTAGAACAAATAATTTCAAGATTTGTATGGAAATACAAAAAACCTCGAATAGCCAAAGCAATTTTGAGAAAGAAGAATGGAACTGGAGGAATCAACTTACCTGACTTCAGGCTCTACTACAAAGCCACAGTCATCAAGACAGTGTGGTACTGGCACAAAGACAGAAATATAGATCAATGGAACAAAATAGAAAGCCCAGAGATAAATCCACACACATATGGACACCTTATCTTTGACAAAGGAGGCAAGAATATACAATGGAGTAAAGACAATCTCTTTAACAAGTGGTGCTGGGAAAACTGGTCAACCACTTGTAAAAGAATGAAACTAGATCACTTTCTAACACCACACACAAAAATAAACTCAAAATGGATTAAAGATCTAAATGTAAGACCAGAAACTATAAAACTCCTAGAGGAGAACATAGGCAAAACACTCTCCGACATAAATCACAGCAGGATCCTCAATGATCCGCCTCCCAGAATACTGGAAATAAAAGCAAATATAAACAAATGGGATCTAATTAAAATTAAAAGCTTCTGCACAACAAAGGAAACTATAAGCAAGGTGAAAAGACAACCCTCTGAATGGGAGAAAATAATAGCAAATGAAGCAACTGACAAACAACTAATCTCAAAAATATACAAGCAACTTATACAGCTCAATTCCAGAAAAATAAACGACCCAATCAAAAAATGGGCCAAAGAACTAAATAGACATTTCTCCAAAGAAGACATACGGATGGCTAACAAACACATGAAAAGATGCTCAACGTCACTCATTATCAGAGAAATGCAAATCAAGACCACAATGAGATACCACTTCACACCAGTCAGAATGGCTGCGATCCAAAAGTCTGCAAGCAATAAATGCTGGAGAGGGTGTGGAGAAAAGGGAACCCTTTTACACTGTTGGTGGGAATGCAAACTAGTACAGCCACTATGGAGAACAGTGTGGAGATTCCTTAAGAAATTGCAAATAGAACTGCCTTATGACCCAGCAATCCCACTGCTGGGCATACACACCGAGGAAACCAGAATAGAAAGAGACACATGTACCCCAATGTTCATTGCAGCACTGTTTATAATAGCCAGGACATGGAAACAACCTAGATGTCCATCAGCGGATGAATGGATAAGAAAGCTGTGGTATATATACACAATGGAGTATTACTCAGCCATTAAAAAGAATACATTTGAATCAGTTCTAATAAGATGGATGAAACTGGAACCAATTATACAGAGTGAAGTAAGCCAGAAAGAAAAACACCAATACAGTATACTAACACATATATATGGAATTTAGAAAGATGGTAATGAGGACCCTGTATGCAAGACAGCAAAAGAGACACAGATGTGTAGAGCAGACTTATGGACTCTGAGGGAGAAGGAGAGGGAGAGGGAGAGGGAGGGATGATTTGGGAGAACAGCATTGAAATATGTATACTATCATGTAAGAAATGAATTGCCAGTCTATGTTCAATGCAGGATGCAGGATGCTTGGGGCTGGTGTATGGGGATGATCTGGAGGGAAGATGTGGGGTGGGAGGTGGGAGGGGGGTTCATGTTTGGGAGTTCGTGTAAAAAAATAAATAAATACAAAAAAAAGAAATTAGCAGTTTAAAAGTCACAACAAATATAGGGTGGATGACATACCAAAAAAAAAGAAATGGGAAAAGCAAAATGGCTGTTTGGGGAGGCCTTACAAATAGCTGTGAAAAGAAAGGAAGTTAAAAGCAAAGGAGAAAAGTAAAGATATACCCATTTGGATGCACAGTTCAAAATAATAGCAAGGAGACATAAGAAAGCCTTCCTCAGCAACCAATGCAAAGAAATAGAAGAAAACAATAGAACGGGAAAGACTAGAGATCTCTTCAAGAAAATTAGATATACCAAGGGAACACTTCATGCAAAGATGGGCTCAATAAAGGACAGAAATAGGAGGGACTAACAGAAGCAGATGGTATTAAGAAGAGGTGGCAAGAATACACAGAAGAACGGTACAAAAAAGATCTTCACGACCCAGATAGTCATGATGATGTAATCACTCACGTAGAACCAGACATCCTGGAATGTGAAGTCAAGTGGGCCTTAGGAAGCATCATTATGAACAAAGCTAGTGGAGGTGATGGCATTCCAATAGAGCTATTTCAAATCCTGAAAGATGATGCTGTGAAAGTGCTACACTCAATATGCCAGCAAATTTGGAAAACTCAGCAGTGGCAACAGGACCAGAAAAGGTCAGTTTTCTTTCTAATCCCAAAGAAAGGCAATGCCAAAGAATGATCAAACTACTACACAGTTGCACTCATCTCACGCGTTAGTAAAGTAAAGCTTAAAATTCCACAAGCCAGGCTTCATCAATAAGTGAACCATAAACTTCCAGATGTTCAGTCTGGTTTTAGAAAAGGCATAGGAACCAGAGATCAAATTGCCAACATCCTCTGGATCATTGAAAAAGCAAAAGAATTCCAGAAAAACATATATTTCTGCTTTATTGACCATTCCAAAGCCTTTGACTGTGTGGATCACAATAAACTGGAAAGTTCTGAAAGAGATGGGCATACCAGACCACCTGACCTGCCTCTTGAGAAACCTGTATGTAGGTCAAGAAGCAACAGTTAGAATTGGACATGGAACAATAGACTGGTTCCAAATAGAAAAAGGAGTATGTCAAGGCTGTATATTGTTACTCTGCTTATTTAACTTATATGCAGAGTACATCATTAGAAAAGCTGGGCTGGAGGAAGCACAAGCTGGAATCACGATTGCTGGGAGAAATACCAATAACCTCAGATATGCAGATGACACCACCCTTATGGACGAAAATGAGGAAGAACCAAAGAGCCTCTTGAAAGTGAAAGAGGAAAGTTAAAAGAGTTGACTTAAAGCTCAACATTCAGAAAACTAAGATCATGGCGTCCGGTCCCATCACATCATGGCAGATAGATGGGGAAACAGTGAAAACAGTGGCTGACTTTATTTTTGGGGCTCCAAAATCACTGTAGATTGTGGTTGCAGCCATGAAACTAAAAGACACTTGCTCCTTGGAAGGAAAGTTATGACCAACTCAGACAGCATATTAAAAAGCAGAGACATTACTTTGCCAACAAAGGTCCATCTAGTCAATGCTATGGTTTTTCCAGTGGTGTTGTATGGATATGAGTTGGGCTATAAAGAAAGCTGAGCGTCGAAGAATTGATGCTTTTGAACTGTGGTGTTGGAAAAGACAAAGAGTCTGACACAACTGGGCGACTGAACTGAACTGATATAATTCAGAAGTATTTACAAAGTATCTTATTACAAAGTATTATGATGAAAATCGTATTCAAGTATGCCCAGACATTTAATCTCTTTCAGTTCAGTTCAGTCTCTGAGTCATGTCTGACTCTTTGCTGACCCCATGAACCGCAGCACGTCAGGCCTCTCTGTCCATCATCAACTCCTGGAGTCCACCCAAACGCATGTCCATCAAGTCGGTGATGCCATGCAACCATCTCATCCTCCGTCATCCCCTTCTCCTCATGCCCTCAATCTTTTCCAGCATCACAGTCTTTTCAAATGAGTCGGCTCTTCACGTCAGGTAGCCATAGTATTGGAGTTTCAGCTTCAACATCAGTCCTTCCAATGAACACCCAGGACTGATGTCTTTTAGGATGGATTGGTTGAATCTCCTTGCAGTCCAAGGGACTCTCAAGAGTCTTCTCCAACACCACAGTTCAAAATCATCAATTCTTCAGTGCTCAGCTTTCTTTATAGTCCAACTCTCATATCCATACATGACCACTGGAAAAACCATAGCCTTGACTAAACGGACCTTTGTTGGCAAAGTAATGTCTCTGCTTTTGAATATGCTGTCTAGGTTGGTCATAACTTTCCTTCCAAAGAGTAAGCCTCCTTTAATTTCATGGCTGCAATCACCATCTGCAGTGATTTTAGAGCACAGAAAAATAAAACCTTGCACTGTTTCTACTGTTTCCCCATCTATTTGTCATGAAGTGATGGGACTGGATGTCATGATCTTGATTTTCTGAATGTTGAGTTTTAAGCCAACTTTTTCACTCTTTCACTTTCATCAAGACGCTCTTTGGTTCCTCTTCTCTTTCTTCCATAAGGGTAGTGTCATCTGCCTATCTGCTACTGCTACTGCTGCTGCTAAGTCAATTCAGTCATGTCCGACTCTGTGCAACCCCTTAGACAGCAGCCCACCGGGCTCCGCCGTCCCTGGGATTCTCCAGGCAAGAACAGTGGATTGGGTTGCCATTTTCTTCTCCAGTGCATGAAAGTGAAAAGTGAAAATGAAGTTGTTCAGTAATGTCCGACTCTTCTCAACCCCATGGACTGCAGCCTACCAGGCTCCTCTGTCCATGGGAGTTTCCAGGCAAGAGTACTGGAGTGGGGTGCCATTGCCTTCTCTGCTGCATATCTGAGGTTATTGATATTTCCCTAGTAATCTTGATTCCAGCCTGTCCTTCATCAATCCTGGCATTTCACGTGATGTATTCTGCATATAAGTTAAATAAGCAGGGTGACAATATACAGGCTTGATATACTCCTTTCCTAGTTTGGAACCGGTCTGTCATTCCATGTTCAGTTCTAATTGTTGCTTCTTGTCTTGCATGAATATGTCTCAGGAGGCAGGTCAGGTGGTCCGGTATTCCCATCTCTTTTAAGAATTTTCCACAGTTTGTTATGAGCCACACAATCAAAGGCTTTGGACTAGTCAATAAATCAGAAGTAAATGTTTTACTGAAAGTCTCTTGCTTTTTTGATGATCCAACAGATGTTGGCAATTTGATCTCTGGTTCCTGATTATGTTAATGAGGTTTAATTGGAATCAGGGAACCAGAGATCAATAATAATATTAAACCTCATTAAAATAATACTGGTTTATCAAGTATATATTAATCAATGCAGATGTTTGTGCCTTGTTGACATAAGGGACTACATCTTAGTTTTTAATGTCAGTTTGGGAAAGAAAAAGCTACAGTATATATAAAAAGTAACTGTAGAGTAATGGAGCAAAAATTAAGGGAAGTAAAAATAACATACCCAGCCTTAAATTTTAAACTTAATTATTAGTTTTTCAATTCTATAAACTATTCTAAAAATATTTTTTTCTGTCCTCCTTTGATTTCAACTTTATAGTCTAGAAATAAAGTGGCACAATTAACAAGCTTATTTACTATTTTTACAATAGGATTTATTTAACTACAATAATAAGTTTTTGGTCTAAAACCTCACCCCCAATTATTGTTACATCAAATTATGTTTATTCACTGCATAAAAATTCCAATATTTATTTGCTTTTTAAATCTTAGTCTATCTTTGTTTATTGCTTGTGATTTTAATTTTAGATTTTGAACCTAGAATTTCTCAGTAAAATAATTTTTCTCCAGAATACATTGTATGTTCTGACTTAGTGTTGTTATACTGATCTAATTATCTATAAAGCAATATTTTTTTTGTATCATTACCAGTTCTTACACTTCATCATCCTTTCTGTTTTTTACTTAGGCAAGGATTTTAAGGATTCTTTTGTATGCTTACCTATGTGTTTTTAAAGACAAAATAATTCAAATCTGTTTTTCATCTGATTGAATTATGTTACTTCTTCTACCTTTCTAAATTTATTAAGTTATGTTAATTTGTACTCTTTCTATATCTGTATACTAATATGCCATTTTGATTTGTCTTAATAAAACCGATATTACATTGTCATAAAAGTAGATTGGTTTTTTCCAAAATAGCTTTACTAATCATCTGTAAATGTGTTCATAGATCAACATTCTATCATAAATAATATTTACCATTTTCTTAAAAATACTGAAGACATTTTAATTCCTTGAAAATAATTCTCCTTTGCCCTTATTGTCTACCCTAGAGAATATTTTGTGTTTACTCTGAAAATTTACATTTTAGAAGTTTTCTTGATTGAACCCTAAGGGAATGCTTTTCTCTGCAATTACCCTTGTTTATCATCCCTTTGATTTTATTTAACACATTATCTGACAACAAGAAAAGATCCATGACCTTAATCTTGCTGATCCTCCTATATCCATTAGGTAAATGCCTAATTTAACAAATGAGTCTTCTGCTTTGCCCTAAAACCAGAAAACTCATTTTTCCTAAACATAGTCAATGAACAAGCTTAGAGCATCAGATTTATTTTCTTTTTTTTTTTTAAAGGGTAGTGTTTAAACATGAAACATGTTAAAGTTATGAATCTAGACTGTATAGATATTCTGATTGATACCAGAGTATCAGCATATCAGCATCTGCAGTTGGAGAACCTCCACTTATTGCCTACATATTATATTTGTTATTTGAAGATTGGCAAACCAGTGGATAATACAATAACATTACTACAATTCCAATAGCCAACAATAGTGTCTGAAGTATTATACAGTTTCATAAATATTTGTTGAATCAGTATTACATGGCCTCACTTTGATAGTACATGCATGATGTATGCTTAATAAAAACTTTCTTGTTCCTACTCATTAACTTTTAAAAATGCAGAGAAAATTTGCTTTGGTTATATCCACAGTGAGAATGACTTTTCAGTTTGGTTCTGTATTCTGTAAACAAGCAGGGACTATATTAGTTTACATATAAAATGATTTTCCAGTATGTAAACAGTAACAGCAATAAATTACTGAAACACTGTAAAAGATCTCATGTTGACTATCACACAGGAAGATGGTCAAGCCATGATTTACTTCTCTTGAAATTACTTTTGCTACATATTGTAAATATATATAAATTACTATTAAATAAGTGAAATAATAATTTCATTCAATAATTAAGAACACATTTTCTAGAACTAGAAATTCATAGACTGAAATAGCATTATCTAATAATTTATTTATATCTTCTCAATTTATATATGTCTTCAATATTTTCTCAGCAATCATTTTGAATCCTCATTCTTTTCACCAAGCTCTTCCCTGTGTTCATTAGGCATTTCTGGTTGCTCAGGTAACAAAGGATGAAGGGATGTTTATTCTACTGATACACATTTTTAAATGGAAAACAAGAAGTTCTTTGACAAGACTAAACTTTGCCTACTATTAAAAGTAGCCAGAAATCACACCTACTGGGAAGTGGCATGTGTGCACCATCATATCTGAGAGGAGACACTAATATAATAAATACTGGGTCATATGGAGATTGGAACTGGAAATATATTCATGATTCAAAATAGCTCTATAGAATCGATTATTATTTTAACTGCATTTATTATTTGCTAAGTTACTTCAGTTGTGCCTGACTTTGTGTGACCCCATAGACGGCAGCCCACCAGGCTCCCCTGTCCCTGGGATTCTCTAGGCAAGAACACTGGAGTGGGTTGCCATTTCCTTCTCCAATGGATGAAAGAGAAAAGTGAAAGTGAAGTCGCTCAGTCGTGTCCTACTCTTAGCGACCCCATGGATCGCAGCCTACCAGGCTCCTCTGTCCATGGGGTTTTCCAGGCAAGAACACTGGAGTGGGCCATTACCTTCTCCATATTGTTGTTTAGTTGCTAAGTAATGTCCAACTGTTTTGTGATCCCATGGACTGTATCCCACCAGATTCCTCTCAGGCAAGAATAGTGGCATGGGTTGCGGTTTCCCTCTAGGGGATCTTCTTGACACAGGGGTTGAATCTGTGTCTCCTGCAGTGGCAGGTGGATTCTTTAGCTGTGAGCCACCAGGGAAGCCCATTTCCCTACTAAATATAATAGTATTAAGAATAATAAACATAATAAACTATAATAACAATCACAACAAATAATTTTTTGATTTCTATTAGAGACCTCATCTATACGAAAATTTCTATCTGCATTTCCATGCCCTGTGTGTGCATGCTTAGTCCATGTCTGACCGTTTGCAACCCCCATATAGCCTGTCAGCCTCCTCTGTCCATGGAATTTTCCAGGCAAGAATACTGAAATGGGTACCATTTCCTATTCCAAGGGATTTTCCCGAACCAGGGATCAAACCCATGTCTCTTGCATTTCCTGCATTGGCAGGCCGATTCTTTACAACTGTGCCACCTGGGAAGTCCTTTCCAGGCCCCAGCCCGTATCAAAACATAACAGCAACTAAAACATTAAGAGCAACTCACTTTCTTTTGAATTTCATGTTGACACTTGGGAAGAAATAGAGGTCTTTCTTCTCATTGAAGTTTTTCCTTATCTTTGTTTGGCAAGGATGTTTCAATACAGCACAAATAAGTCATTTGCTACCCTATGGATTGCCTGGTAGGTCACTTCTGATAATCTATTGTGAGTACATGAAAGGGCCATGAGGTTGAGAAAATCTCAGAATGGACTTACTACTCACAGAATGGACTTACAATAAGATTTAAATCAATGTTTGCTTCCTACCAGAGCCCAGGATTTTTAATATTTGCTATGCTTTATCTCTGTGAATGGTAATTTCAATCACATTCAAGTTTCCACCTAACAATTGTGAAGATATGATTCCTAAAACTATTACCCTGATCTCTTTAAAACTATTCTCCTTTACATATTCAAAAAGTTTGGGTTTTAAGTACTCACATAATATACTATTTATAAGTCTTCTCAAAGTTTAATATTTTCTACTCATCTCTTTACACTTATTTCTCTCAACAGACTGCTTTTTGAAGAGAGTCAATATTTAGGCTGTGTATATTTATATATATTGGTTTGACCAAAAAGTTCATTGACCCAAACAAACTTTTTGGCCAACCCAATGCAATACTTAGCCTAAGTTTGGTATATAGGCAGTTGCTATTTAAATCTTTGGCAAATAAATTAAAATTTATGAATTAACTTTTACTATGGAATTTCCCAACAAGAACAGTGGAGTGGGTTGCCATTTCCTACTCCAGAGGATCTGGCTTGTACCAGGGATTGAACCCAGGTCTCTGGCATTTCCTATATCGACAGGTGGATTCATTACCATTGGTGCCACCTGGCACATTGGCTTAACTTTTTATTATGAACTAACTCAAGATTTTGTGCCTAAAGGTAAAGGCATAATTAGTACATCATCTGGATCAAAGAAATCACCAGAAGTTAGCAAATGTTCAGCTTTGTTCTAAATATATTTACCAGAACCTACTAGGAAAAAAAAATCTAATTCATATATCCTGATGAAGAAAACACTTTGAGGACAGAAAACACTTTGAGGATAGAAAAATTGGGAATATATATGTTAGGGTAAAGAAATTTAAAAACGAAGTATGAAAAAGAGATCGATAAATAGATATATGAGACCNACTAGGAAAAAAAAATCTAATTCATATATCCTGATGAAGAAAACACTTTGAGGACAGAAAACACTTTGAGGATAGAAAAATTGGGAATATATATGTTAGGGTAAAGAAATTTAAAAACGAAGTATGAAAAAGAGATCGATAAATAGATATATGAGACCTGTTACTTTAACTATGCTGTCAATTATGCACTGTTTAAACACAGTACAACTTAAGGACCATTTGTGAACTTTAAAATGACATCTGATTCAACAAATACCACTGGGAAAAACTTTTGAGAGCCAAATATTTCAGGGAAAGAGTACAATGAAGAGAAACCTCTAAATCCACTGAAGTAACACTGTCAACTGAGAGACAAATGACCAAAACTTAGAAAACCCAAACATGAATTGAAAAAGAGTGTCACTGTGTGAACAGTGGTTGAATAAAATTCACTGGAAAATATCATTAACAGCAATACTAAACTTTATGTGACAAGAGTTTTATATAATTTTAAGAACTGCTACAACAATAATTAGATTTTCAGGAAATGTTACCAACCTTAAATTTGAGGCATTTCAATATTAAATGTTAAGCCTGCTTTGTAATCAACCAGATAACTGTAACATGATACTTATCTTTGCATAGAATGTCTTCATAGCATATATTGCTTATGCTATATTACTCATTATTTTTGTTTGTGTTTTTACCCAAACTAGTTTGTTGTCTAATTTTATTACTAAAGAAAATATGTATTTTAATGTATTTATCAGTTATTTTAAACTCAAATGTTTAAATGCTTGTTTAATTTATGCTTTAGTGACTCAGTTAACATAGGAGTTAACTGATTGAATGTGCCTATCATGAGATACCAGTTGTAAAAATCAACGTATTTGCAAAATATAAATCTCTTTTTCTAATAGTGCCAGATTAGTCTCCCTATTTGGAGAAGGCCATGGCACTCCACTCCAGTACTCTTGCCTGGAAAATCCCATGGACAGAGGAGCCTGGTAGGCTGCAGTCCATGGGGTTGTTAAGAGTCGGACACTACTGAGTGACTTCACTTTCACTTTTCACTTTCATGCATTGGAGAAGGAAATGGCAACCCACTCCAGTGTTCTTGCCTGGAGAATCCTAGGGACGGAGGAGCCTGATGGGCTGCCATCTATGGGGTCGCACAGAGTTGGACACGACTGAAGCAACTTAGCAGCAGCAGCAGCAGTCTCCCTGTTGAAAACCCATTTCACTACGAAACTCATTATCTTTATCTTTCTTCACAAAGGATTGTAGAATGCAGCAGATTGTGAATTGAATAAAAAAACCTTTGATTAGATTTGGTATTTATCATTTCATTGAGTGTTAGTCCATCAGTCGTGTCCTACTCTTTAAAATCCCATATACCATAGCCCACCAGGCTCCTCTATCCATGGAATTCTCTAGGCAAGAATACTGGATGGGTAGCCATTCCATTCTTCCAGGGATCTTCCCAATCCAGGGACTGAACCTGGGTCTCCTGCATTGCAGACAGATTGTTTACCTTATGAACCACAGGGAAATATTTCATTAACTCATGAAATATTTAAAGAAATATCCATTTTTTGGTTATTAATAAGGATTTAGCAATCATAAAATGTGAATATATTTCTATATACACACATTTAAGTAATTGTGCATGTATATCATTATCTTTGTTAAATATGTGACAGTATATGAAATAAAATTTAACATAGCTTATATAAATTGCTTGAGGTTCTAATAAACTATCAGATTCACACTCTTTCTACAATGATTGCCCAAATATTTTGTTCTCTACATCTTAATGCTTTAATTTTTAAAGAATGAGTGAAATTACAGAACTATTTTTAGTCTTTAAATTTGACCAACCTTAAAAATAATAAAAGAAATTTATATATACAATACTTTTGATTACTTTGAATTTTTCCTGTGCTCTTTGGAGAGCACAGTTCTCACAAATCATTACTTTAAAAGTCCATGTTCACAATAGTGTTACTACAATGCCACTTTCTGGTAATTCATCAAAAATTATACAAGTATAAAAATAAAAATAAAAAAAAAAATATGGGATCGCATAACTCCCTTTAAAATGGCTAATATTTGGCACTTATTTTCTCAAAATAAATACATATATTTGTTAATTAGAACTGTTTCTGGTGCTTCTGTTGCTAAGTCCCTTTAGTTGTGTCCAATTCTGTGCAACTCCATAGACAGCAGCCCACCAGGCTCCCCCATCCCTGAGATTCTCCAGGCAAGAACACTGGAGTGGGTTGCCATTTCCTTCTCCAATGCATGAAAGTGAAAAGTGAAAGTGAAGTTGCTCAGTCCTGTCTGACTCTTAGCGACCCCATGGACTGCAGTCCACCTGGCTCCTCTGTCCATGGGATTTTCCAGGCAAGAGTACTGGAATGGGGTGCCATTGCCTTCTCCAGGCCTTTTAACAGTCAGCTTCTCCAAAAAACTGTCAACAGCTGCTGGATCATTGAAAAAGCTACAGAGTTCTAGAAAAACATCTACTTTTGCTTTATTGACTAAGGACCTGCCTTAAACATGTCACCCAAGACCTTAGCTGGAGGGTGAAGTGACTGAGAGGGAAGACTGAAAGAAGCCAGGTGCTTTAGAAAAGGGGAAGGGGCCAGATGGAGAGCTGGAGAAATGCAGCTGGAGAAATGTGTGTGTGTGTATGTGTATTTATGACTGATTCACGATGTATGGCAGAGATCACAACATTGTAAAGTAATTATCCTCCAATTAAAAAAATAATAAAATTTTAACAGAAACAAATAAAAGATAAAAAATAAAAATACCTTTTAATTTTTACGTGATATTGAAAAAGGAAAAGGAAAAACACACCACAGGACAATGTGGACTGTTCACTAATATAGTTCCATATTTTCAAAATTTTTCTGAGTTTAAAATGGAAAGCTAAAACACATCTGAAAATTAACTCATGTGATAATTTTATAGACTCATTCTAATAAAGGGTAGTTTAGAAAAATAAGATTCCTACAAAAAATGTACTCATATTTCTTCTTATCCTCCCACCTTTTGTGTTCACCTTTCAGTCACAGCCACACACACATGATAGAACATAGTTGTTTGCCTCATGTATTTAACTAAACCAGCACTTTGATTTTACTTATAAGGATAAATTCTAAATAACTAATCAATCAAGGAAGCATACAAATGATTGTGTATTTGACTCACCCTGGTATGAACTAGACAATTTGAGACGCTAGAGACATTTGACATTCAACAACTTGTGAAAAATTATTTAATTGCTAAAGATTTATTTAAAGTTTTATTCTAACTTTAATCCAGCAGGGCAATGTCCTTTTGACTGCCATTTTCTTTACATTTTCCTTTATCAAGCTGAATAACTTTTTGCTAATATTATGCTTAATGTAAATTTCCTTGGTTTCTTAATTTAAAAAGCACTAAAATATGTTTTCTTTTTTTATGCATTGGAGATTTCTAATTCTTTCTAGGTTACTTTGTTTTCCAAAGTTCTTTTCTAAATTTCATCATAATAGCTCAAAGTACAATGAAGTTTTTATAAAAAATTTTCTTTGAATAATGTATTAAGCCCAAACAATTTTATTATTTTACATTTCATGAGTATTTCTATCACAACCTTTCAAAGTGGGTATTTAACCTATAATTTTAAAACATGCTTTTTATATTACAATATAAATTTAGGGATATTATCTTCAATTTGAGATATCTTGAATATATATGAAAGACTCTGGGGAAAATTTCACCATTGAGATAATAAAAAACATTTTACAATTCATACTTGCAATATACTCTAAAATGATATGATTATTTTGCCTTCAAAATCTTCATTAAACTTTTCTTCATCTTTAAGACTTAATGTGCTGTTTGCAGACTGTAGTTTATTTTCTTGAACAAAACAAGAAAAGGCTTTGAAAAATATGTTAATGAATAAGATCAGTTAACTTAATTATGGCAAAAGGGAGATGGTTTGATAAACTCAATTATTGAAAAATTACTCTTTATATCAGAAATGTGGGAAATTTTATATGGTTATTGGATTTATTTCTATTTCTACATTGTTCAATAAAAATACAGAATTAAAATGTTCCTCTTTGCAGATATGAGGAAATCTTTACCAGTATGAAATACTGTGAATTTTATCGGTGTAAAATTCCAGATTGTAATCATCATGCATTGCTACTATGTGTAGGGCATTCACTTGGAAATATGTATGTAGTCACAGTGTTGCTTCTTATGATTAAGACTGTGTAAATATTTGCCCAAATCCATGGAGTATATAACACTAAGGGTGAACTGTAACATTAAACTTTGTACTTTGATTTATCAATGTAGAGTCATTAATTGTCACAAATGTACCTGGTGGGAGAGGTTAATCGTGGGAGAGAGTACATGTATGATGGCAGGGGCTACATGGAGAAATCTCTGTTTTCACTAAGTTTTGTTCTGAACTTAAAACTGCTCTAAAAATATAAATTTTATTATGGCATCTAGTGTAAATATAGTTTAATATAGTATAAATATGAAATAAAATTAATCATGAAAATAAAGTTCTACTTGAAATATAATACTTCAATATAAATCTATATAAATAGACTCCTTTAGATTCTGGTAGGTTCAGTTTTCCATGTAAGCTATATATTAACTTTCAATTTTTGTATATTGCCTGAAAACCCAAGCAAAATGAGGTACACATTTTTCCCTTAAAAATTAAATCTCTCAAATGCTTTCAACATTGTGTTTTCCAAAGAACGTTGTCATATAAGCTCAAGCAGTCATTATATAGTCAATTGCAGCTGAAGTTATTCAATCAGAATAACAACATCTTGTTGGCAACCTTCCTGATCTGTATAAAAGCCAATAAATACTGTATATAGTGGTGTTGTCTGAGAAGAGCAATCTTGCCCAGGACACAGAGGAATCATTCCTATCTGCCTTCAAGTGCTTTCATGAAATATTTACAGTGCAAATATAACCAGAAGTGGATTTTAGTTTAATATCTACTCTCAGCTGTAGCTGTGTTGAAGCATACATTAGTCTTTCCATGTGAATTTTGAAAGTGTGATTTTGAATTGTAATAACAAATCGAGGCAACTATTAATTATTTGTCATGAATGGGAAAAATGAACACTGACACAAATTGTTCTAATTAAATTAGTAATGGTATATGTGTGAAATGCATTTTTACATTATTGAAAATTGAGCCCCCAATCTCGATACCACAATGGATACAGTAACACAGTCATTCCATACCCTATTTAAGAAATGCAACTGAGATGCAGATGCAGACTGAAAAATAAATAAATTAGGATCTTAAATGAAGTGAAATTAATCTTGGAAAAAAGTGTGTAAAAGTTAAACTGAACCAGATAACTCTGAAATTTTTTACATGGTACTAAGGGGGGAAATATATTCATGTATTATACATTTTGATAACCTGTTTTTAAACTGAATGAAAGAAAAATAAATTCCATACATTTAGGGACTGCATATTTATAGATTCCAATACCATTTTAATCTCCCATAGAAATTCTTGAGGTGTCAGTCAAAAAATATGTTATACTTTATGTTGTCTACAAATATGTAATTTTGTCTCCATTACATCAGTTATTATATTTCAACATTTAATTACATTCAGGGGATTTGGTCTATTTTGAGGAAAAGCAGTAAGTGTCATTCTGTTCTCACTGGTTCACCTTTTCCACAAAGTTTTTCTGATAACACTTTTTTACGCATGAAAAAAAATTACAAAATATAAAATAGCTTAATTCCAGGATATGACAACACAGTAAGCAGGGCAACATATACACTGGAGCCACAAACCTTTGCTTGCTTTGTTATGTAAAGTGAAGTCACTCAGTAGTGTCCGACTCTTTGCGACCCCATGAACTGTAGCCCACCAGGCTCCTCCGCCCATGGGATTCTCCAGGCAAGAATACTGGAGTGGGTTGCCATTTCCTTCTCCAGGGGATCTTCCCAACCCAGGGACAGAACCTGGGTCTCCCGCATTGCAGGCAGACGCTTTAACCTGTGAGCCCCCAGGGAAGGTGAATTTCAAGCTATATTGATTATTTTACTCTCTAGCTGTCATTCCATTTGATGTCTACTTATTATGACCTCTTTCATAAAAAAAAAAGAAAATTACACTAAAAAAAGCCATACAAGAAGACGAGTTCTGGCAGGAGGGTTGACAGAGCAGTATACTGGCCTAACATCAACCACGAATGAGCAGTGTGACCTGAGGCAAGACCGGCTTTTGAGACTATGTTTTATCATCTCTAAAAAGAGGAAATTGGAACTAGATCATAACTCAGATACTCTAACTATTGATATCTATTAAATACACATTTTCTCTTATTTTTCTATCCAGGACATGTTAAAAATCTTCACCA
Source organism: Oreotragus oreotragus (assembly GCA_006410675.1). Taxonomy (NCBI): domain Eukaryota; kingdom Metazoa; phylum Chordata; class Mammalia; order Artiodactyla; family Bovidae; genus Oreotragus; species Oreotragus oreotragus. Next base: position 223,106 of record SJYX01014802.1, on the reverse strand, counting down.
CTAATAACATTACACTCCCGGACACACTCACACATAGACATTTTCAGGCATTACATGGCAAACTACCGCACAATTGCACTCATCTCACATGCTAGTAAAGTAATGCTCAAAATTCTCCAAACCAGGCTTCAGCAATACGTGAACCGTGAACTTCCTGATGTTCAAGCTGGATTTAGAAAAGGCAGAGGAACCAGAGATCAAATTGTCAACAACTGCTAGATCATTGAAAAAGCAAGAGAGTACCAGAAAAACATCTACTTCTGCTTTATTGGAGAAGGAAATGGCAATCCACTCCAGTATTCTTGCCTGGAGAATCCCATGGATGGAGAAGCCTAGTAGGTTACAGTCCATGGGGTCGCAAGGAGTCAGACACGACTGAGCGACTTCACCTCACCTCTGCTTTATTGACTATGCCAAAGCCTTTGACTGTGTGGATCACAATAAACTGTGGAAAAAGGCTGAGCGCCGAAGAATTGATGCTTTTGAACTGTGGTGTTGGAGAAGACTCTTGAGAGTCCCTTGGACTGCAAGGAGATCCAACCACTCCCTTCTGAAGGAGATCAGCCCTGGGATTTCTTTGGAAGGAATGATGCTAAAGCTGAAACTCCAGTACTTTGGCCACCTCATGTGAAGAGTTGACTCATTGGAAAAGACTGTGATGCTGGGAGGGATTGGGGGCAGGAGGAGAAGGGGCGACAGAGGATGAGATGGCTGGATGGCATCACGGACTCGATGGACATGAATTTGGGTGAACTCCGGGAGTTGGTGATGGACAGGGAGGCCTGGCGTGCTGCGATTCATGGGATCGCAAAGAGTCAGACACGACTGAGCGATTGGACTTAACTGAACTGAATCCTGTTGGTATTGGAATATCAGAATTTTTAAGCCTAAACCCAATTGTGGGAACATAGTCTGTAATATACCATGCTGCTGCTGCTAAGTTGCCTCAGTCGTATCCAGGTCTTTGTGATCCTTTAGACAGCAGCGAAGAGTATAAGTAAGAATGTATCTTGGCACTCAGAAATCTATATCTTATATAATGGAAAAGCAGATGTCAAACTCTATTATACAAAAGCAAGATAAGATTAATCCTACTTTCGAACTAGAAAAGTGACAAAGTTTCAAAAAATAGCTGATAAGAGCATCACATTACTTTCTATAGAGAAATCAATTCATAGAAGAAAGAGATAGGTTTACAGCTTTTGTTTTTAGTCTAATCAGAGCAATCTTTAAACATGTTATAAAACATTTTCATCTATGAATAAACAGTCTGAATACTTTGGGAAGAACTCAAGGGATTGTAAATATAAGAGAAATTTACTATTATTACTTATATTCAATTGAACTTAGTTTCACTTTTTTTGAATATCATTAGCTCTTTTTCTTCCTTTTGTTGTATATGTAGAAAGAAAAATGAAGAGGCAATACTTCTCTGAATTTTAATTTCAAATGTAGAAGAATTTCTGCATTTAAAATTTTGTTTCATTTTTTGGGTAAGAGATATCTTTGATAATAACCTGTTCATAATACTAAAATTTTGATTTTAAAAAGCAAGTTAAACAGAAAGATCCCTGGCTTACTTTTTTCAGATTAAACTATAAAAAACACTAAAAAATATAAACAAAATTCTATCGGTATTCTGATTCCTTTTCTTACTTTTATTTGGAATCAAAGGCATGTTTTACTTCTTTTATCCTCCTGATATTGTATTGAAAGTTCATACTGAAATCTTTGTGCACTTTTAAACTTTGCATATCAATACTGTTTGTTTTCTAAATCATATTCTCCGGAATTTCAGGAATTTGTAGACAGAACAAAGCCATAAGTTAAAGTAGAGCATACAGATAATTTAACATAGTTTTAGAGCTGATATCTACTTGGCCTTGATTTAAATGGGACACATATTATTAGAACATTTCAGTCAGTTCAGAGGCTAGGGGAGATTAGAAGTTGTGAAAAAATTCCGAGACTGTTGAGAACTTTAGACAGTGAAGTATATTGTACAAAGGAGGAAAACAAAGTCCAGAAATTAGACTAAAAGCTATTGTGGCACATTCTTAATGCCATGCATAGTAGTCAGAATAAAGCCTCTCCACAAATACATCCATGTCCACAAAAACCTCAGAGCCTATGAAAATGTTATTTTAAATGGCTAAAAAAGATTACAGATGTAATTAATGATACAGACTCTCTGGATCTTGGGAATTCTACTCAGGGCAGGGGAGTCCGTGATGAGAATGGCCTGGGTGCACTGACTGCCAGAGGCCCCTTGTCCCAGATTTGTCAGTAAGGAGTCTGGCTCATGCCACTTATCAAGCAAACTCTATCCTCTCAATGCCTCAGACCCTCCTTGATCATCTCTTGCTCTTCAGGAGAAGTCTTTGTTTACTAGACTGCAACCAAAAGGGGCAGGAGGAACAACCTCATCTGATGCTCCTTATACATTTGAACATCTTCTTATATGAGTTCATGCTCTTTTTCATAATTTAAATTCCTTTTGGTTAGGCTTCTGTTTTCTGGCTTTAGGTATCTTTGTTGTTCCTCAATTCTTAAGCCATTTTCAACTCTTTTTGAACCTGTGGACAGCAGCACACCAGGCTTCCCTGTCCTTCACTAGCCCCCAGAGTTCGCTCAAACTTGCCTTCTTTGAATCAGTGATGTTATCTGTCCATCTCATCCCCTGCTGTCCCCTTTTTCTCTTGCCCTTAATCTTTCCAAGCATTAGGATCTTTTCCAGTGAGTCAGTTCTTCACATCAGGTGACTGAAGTATTGGAGCCTCCCCTTCAGCGTCAGTCCTTCCAATAATATTCAGGACTGATTTCCATTAGAATTGACTGGTTTGATCTTGCAGTCCAAGGGACTCTCAAGAGTCTTCTCCAGCACCACAGTTCAAAAGCATCAATTCTTTGGTGCTCAGCATTCTTTATGGTCTAACTCTCACATCTATACATGACTACTGGAAAAACCATAGCTTTGACTATATGGACCTATGTTGGCAAAGTANCAGTCCAAGGGACTCTCAAGAGTCTTCTCCAGCACCACAGTTCAAAAGCATCAATTCTTTGGTGCTCAGCATTCTTTATGGTCTAACTCTCACATCTATACATGACTACTGGAAAAACCATAGCTTTGACTATATGGACCTATGTTGGCAAAGTAATGTTTCTGCTTTTTAATACACTGTCTGGGTTTGCCATGATTTTTTCTTCCAAGGAGCAAATGTCTTTCCATATTGTGGCTCTAGTCACCATCTGAAGTGATTTTGGAGCCCAAGAGATAAAATCTGTCATTGTTTCCACTTTTCCTCATCTATTTCCCATGAAGTGATGCTACCAGATGCCAAGATCTTAGGCTTTTGAATGTTGAATTTTAAGTCAGCTTTTTCATTCTCTTTTACCTTCATTGAGGGCTCTTTAGTTCCTAAGAGAAAAAATATTCATGGATACTATACAAGGGAAACTAAAATAATGGCCAAATTAGAAATATCAGTTAATCTTAATGAGACATGTTACAATGGCTCCAATCAAATATTCAAAATATTGTATTTTGAACCTTTGCATTTTTATATAAGCATATTATTCTCACAAATTTCTATTTTTAGTAATTACAATAGTGTTAGTTTAGGCAGCTATACATCCATTGATATATATATTTTTTGTTATAGGTCTACTGTCATAGATTTCTAATGTATCTCCTGTGTTCCACAGAATTAATGCTCGTTTAGAAATATTTCTTGATAAGAAAAGATAATTATTATTTTGTGATATCCCTAAACACTATGCTGAGTTTTACTAATGTGGCAATTTTAATAGGCATAGATATTTATAACAATTCACACAGTTTGTCTAGTTGTCCTCTAACTCAATACTGGATAACAACTCTTATATCTTCCCTAGAACTGCAATGTATTAAATAAATTAACTCTAGGACATCTTGTTATTTTACCGTTTTTAAATCTAACATCTGTATGTAGTGGCATTAAAATACATTATATACAAATATATGTTTAAATATTACTCTGTGAAATACTAATATATAGGGATTAATTTTTCATATAAAACATTTTTCCTCATGACAGCCATCAAATTGTGTAATATATTATCAGGCTTCTTACATTTAATACATTTCTATTTTTATAAGATATTTATCAACTTATATTTTGGTTGTTTATAATTTGGGAGATTCAAACAGGAAGTAAAATGAAAAAAATATACAGTATATCTTAAGTAATTTTAAGGAAGGGAGGGCTCTGAAAAGATTGGAAATTTAGTGGATGCTAAAGGTTTTAACTGTCTACAGATTTTTTTCTAAAGAACTTTGCATCTGGAACCTAAATTTGGGTGGGAAAAAAAGGTCAAAACTTTGTCAAGCTGTGGAAAAAGAGGGAGAGATATGGAGAGAAAAAAAGAAAAAAAAAAAGAGGGAAAGGAAGCAAAGGAGAAAGTATACTCTATTTGATTTCCTGACTGAAGATTTTAAATTAAAGGCAATCGCCTTCTTTTTCTATTCATTGCTATTTACAACTATCTTTCGTTCAATTAAATTATCTGATATTTGATCTTTATTGTATTCTATATTACATAATCTGGTATGTGCAAATTTGCAAAACGTTTCATTTGTTCTGGTCTTCTTGTATTTCTATACTCATAAAATCAATCCATTCTTCAACTTGGGTACTTTTTAGAAAAGAAGAGCATACAAGATTTTTTTTAAAGCAGTTTGAATAAACGTGATGTTTGTTTATCTCATTGGAAATTAATGAAGGATTGCTTTCCTCTCAAAATGACAGTCATGTAACCCAGAGTCTGGGAAAATTATCAATATCTTATCTAAATTAAAATCTAAATTAAATCTTTTTTTCTCCTTATGATCCAACTTCTTCTTGGTAAGTATTCAATTATTGTAGTGAATTTATTGTTGTTTGAAACTGGAGGAATATTAAAAACATTGAAGGAATTACTCAGAATAAAGTCATATAACACTCTATTCAAAGGAAAAAAAAAAGTAAGAACTGGTATGAGAACAGACAAAGGTAAGAATTGGAATCAGAAACTCATGCAGGTCGTAAAGCAAATGAAACCATCAAGAGAATGATAAGGCAACCTGAAACATGGTATAAAATACATGCAAGTCATTTATCTAATAAGGGCTTAATATCCAAAGATGGTATGATATCCAAATCATACTCTTCAAAAGCAAAAACAAACAATATGATTAAAATTGGGTAGAGAAACAAAATTGACATTCTTTCAGGGAAGATACACAGATGAACAACAAGTGTGTGAAAAGATGCTCAGTATCACTAATCATCATGGAAATGCAAATCAAAACCCACAATGAGATGTCACTTCTCAACATTTAGAATTTGTGCAATCAAAATGATAAGAAAGGACAAGGGATAGTAAGGATGAGTGCTGTTAGTGGGAATGTAAATTGGTGCAATCCATTATGGAAAACAGTATGGAACTTCCTCAAAAAAAAAATACAAATAGAACTACCATTTGCTCAAAATTCTCCAAGCCAGGCTTCAGCAATACATGAACCGTGAACTCCCAGATGTTCAAGCTGGTTAAAAAAAAAAAAAAAGCCATGTAGCACAGTGATGGGGTCTGGAAACGCTGAGTCTGAGATGGATTCTCCTGTCGACCCATTACTAGTTACATAACCTTTTAGGCAGCTTCCCGCCCTCCTCCCTCCATTTTTAGCTTTATAAAATAGGGTCCTTAATAAAGGACCTCTATAAAATAGGGTCCTTAAATAGAAACTATCTCGGGTGATTGTGAAGACGTAAGCTGAGAACTTGAACTTGTAAAGCACTTAGCACCGTGGCTGGACCCAAGCAAGTTCTTGCTAAGTGTTAGCTGATCTTATTACTAATTCTTACCTGTCCCAGAGCTACTGTGAGTCAAACCTCCAGGAAGGAGCTCAGGTGTCGATCTCCAGGTGATTGGAGCCATGATCTGTTAAAAGATGAACGAAGGCATAATTTAAAAAAAAATTGAGAGGATTTGAGCAAAAGTCGATTCTAATAGGGCCGTGTCAACCCAGTGGGGAACACCCTGCAGAAGAGAGCCAGGGGAAACATAGAAAGTGGGGAGCAAAGAGATTGTCTGGTTGGCTACAGCTTAAAGTCTAGGTAACTGTTCCTGATTGGTTGTCATTAGCTTATGTTTCCCAGTTGGGGTGGACTTCCCAGGTGGCGCTAGCATTAAAGAATCTGCCCTCCAATGCAGGAGACATAAGAGACTGTGGGTTGGATCCCTGGGTTGGGAAGATCCCCTGGAGAAGAAAATGGCAACCCACTCCACTATTCTCACCTGAAGAATCCCATGGACAAAGGAACCTGGTGGGCTATGATCCACAGGGTCCCAAAAGAGTCGAACACAACTGAAGCAACTTGGCACCTCAGTTGGGGATTTGATGAGATGAGACGGTTAGATAGCATCACCAAGTCAATGGCCATGAATCTTACAAAACTCTGGGAGACAGTGATGGGTAGGTGAGCCTGGTGTGCTGCAGTGCATGGAGACGCAAAGAACTGGACATGACTTAGCAACTGACGCCGCCAGCAACAATAAGAGAATATCAAACATGTCCGGGTAGGTGTGGAAAAGAACCGAGCAAAGCATCTAAAAACGAAAAATATAATGACTTAAATAGGTATTTCATAGATGTTTCGCAGATTAAGAAATAGATGAAGAGAATAAACTGGAATATAGATCTGAAAAAATTACCTTGAGTCCAGTGCAGACAAAGATATACAGGATAAGAGAGAAACGGGAAAGACAGGAAGAATATTGAACATGCACCTACTAGAGTCCCGGATGGGGATAGAGAGAGTGAGGAAGAGGCAATACTTAAAGTGATAATGGCTGAGAATTCTAAATTGACATGTGCCATGAAATGCTTGGCTTGATAAAAAGAAATCCAGACCAAGACACACCACCATGAATTCAATTCAAGGACATCAGAGACAGAGAGAGGATCTCGAAGGCTTCCAGAGAGAAAGTTATAATAGCTACTTCTTTTTTTTTTTGGACTGCACCACGTGACTTGTAGGATCTTAGTTCCCAGGCAAAGGATTGAACCTGGGCCCTCAGCAATCAAAGTGCAGAGTCCCAGCCACTGGAGTGCCAGGGAATTCCCAATAGCTACTATGTGTATACTAGTTACCAGAACCCAGGCACTGTTCTAAGCACTTTGCATGTACCATCTCTTGGAATCTTCGCAGAAACAACGTAAATGAAGAGCTGATGCCTCAGGACCAAAGTGCAAGTCCCATGGGAAATAATATCTTAAAAACACTGAGGGGGAAAAAATAACCATTAACCTAGAATTGCAAAGCCTGTAAAAATACCTTTTGAGAAAGTGGAGACAATAAGGGCATTTCAAACCAATAAAGTAGAAGATTATTTTATACTACAAATGTTTGTTATGGGCTGAATTGTATCTCCTCCCTGGCATACACATGTTGAGATTCTGACCCCCAGGACCTCAGAAGCTGGCTGTACTTGGAGATGGGGCTTTAAAGAGTGATTAAGTTACAATGATGTCCTTAGGGTGGGCCTTGATCCAACATGGCTGAGGTCGTTATAAGACGAGGAAATTTACAGAGGCAGGACACAGGAAGCAGATGGGCATTTACAAGCCAGAGAGACAGGCCGCAGAAGAAACCAGCTCTGCCGACGCCTTGATTTCAGACTTCTGGCCGCCAGAATTTTGAGAAAATTCATTTCTGTTGTCAAGCCCCCTTGTCTGTGGCACTTTATTATGGCAGCCCTGGTGATCCGCTGTCCTTCAGGAAGAAGCAAAAACGACCCCCAAAGGAAGGACTGTGATAGAAAGAAATGGTGGGGCATCCCCGGTGGCTCAGTCATAAAGAATCCACCTGCCAGGAGGTGCAGGAGACACGGGTTCGATTCCTAGTCCAGGAGGACGCTACACACCTCAGGGCAACTAAGCCCGCATGAGACAGTTACTGAGCCCGCGCTCTAGAGCCCGGGAGCCCCAGCTTCTGAAGCCCGAGCACCCTCGGGCCAGAGCTCCCCAACAAGAGAAGCCTGCAATGAGAGGCCCACACGCTGCAGCCAGAACAAGAGAAGCCTGCAATGAGGCCCACACGCTGCAGCCAGAGAGCAGCCCCGCTCGGCGCAACAAAGACTCAGCACAGCCCCAAGGAACACACACATAAATAAAAGTCATTTTAAAGAAATGCAGAGCCTCAATATGGAAGGGAAGAATTCACCAGATCTCAAGGAGAAACTGAGGAGTCCACCATGATTGCTGAGATTCAGATGTGGGTTAAATAGGCCTCCTCTTGGCTGCCTGACCTCGGATGCAGGGCAGTTCCTCTCGGCCGCTGCCCCTCGGGCGTGGGGTCCTCCCGACTTCTGCCCCTGACCTCGGACGTGGAGCAGCTCCTCTTGGCCACGCTCCATGCGTCGTCGCAGCCAAAGAAAGGCAATGCCAAAGAATGCTCAAACTACCGCACAATTGCACTCATCTCACACACTAGTAAAGTAATGCTCAAAATTCTCCAAGCCAGGCTTCAGCAATACGTGAACCGTGAACTTCCACATGTTCAAGCTGGCTTTAGAAAAGGCAGAGGAACCAGAGATCAAATTGCCAACATCCACTGGACCATTGAAAAAGCAAGAGAGTTCCAGAAAAACATCTACTTCTGCTTTATTGACTATGCCAAAGCCTTTGACTGTGTGGATCACAATAAACTGTGGAAAATTCTGAAAGAGATGGGAATAACAGACCACCTGACCTGCCTCTTGAGAAATCTGTATGCAAGTCAGGAAGCAACAGTTAGAACTGGACATGGAGCAACAGACTGGTTCCAAATAGGAAAAGGAGTGCGTCAAGGCTGTATATTGTCACCCTGCTTATTTAACTTCTATGCAGAGTACATCATGAGAAAGGCTAGACTGGAAGAAGCACAAGCTGGAATCAAGATTGCTGGGAGAAATATCAATAACCTCAGATATGCGGATGACACCACCCTTATGGCAGAAAGTGAAGAGGAGCTAAAAAGCTTCTTGATGAAAGTGAAAGTGGAGAGTGAAAAAGTTGGCTTAAAGCTCAACATTCAGAAAACGAAGATCATGGCATCTGGTCCCATCACTTCATGGGAAATAGATGGGGAAACAGTGGAAACAGTGTCACACAAGCTGGAATTAAGATTGCCAGGAGAAATATCAATAACCTCAGATATGCAGATGATACCACCCTTACGGAAGAAAATAAAGAAGAACTAAAGAGCCTCTTCATGATAGTGGAAGAAGAGAGTGAAAAAGTTGGCTTAAAGCTGAACATTCAGAAAACTAAGATCATGGCATACAGTCCATAACTTCATGGCAAATAGATGGGGAAACAATGGAAACAGTGGCTGACTTTCAGGCTCCAAAATCACCGCAGATGGTGATTGCAGCCATGAAAATAAAAGACACTTTCTCCTTGGAAGTAAAGTTATGACCAACCTAGACAGCATATTCAAAAGCAGCATATTCAACAAAAGTCCATCTAGTCAAGGCTATGGCTCTTCTAGTGATCATGTATGGATGCTAGAGCTGGACTGTGAAGAAAGCTGAGCACCAAAGAATTGATGCTTTTGAANAAAGTTATGACCAACCTAGACAGCATATTCAAAAGCAGCATATTCAACAAAAGTCCATCTAGTCAAGGCTATGGCTCTTCTAGTGATCATGTATGGATGTGAGAGCTGGACTGTGAAGAAAGCTGAGCACCAAAGAATTGATGCTTTTGAACTGTGGTGTTGGAGAAGACTCTTGAGAGTCCCTTGGACTGCAAAGAGATTGAACCAGTCCATTCTGAAGGAGATCAGCCCTGGGATTTCTTTGGAAAGAATGATGATAAAGCTGAAACTCCGTTACTTTGGCCACCTCATGCAAAGAGTTGACTTATTGGAAAAGACTGATGCTGGGAGGGATTGGGGGCAGAAGGAAAAGGGGACGACAGTGGATGAGATGGCTGGATGGCACCACCAACTCGATGGACGTTGAGTCTGGGTGAACTCTGGGAGTTGGTGATGGACAGGGAGGCCTGGACTGCTGCAATTCATGGGGTCACAAAGAGTTGGACACGACTGAGAGACTGAACTGACTGATCTGAGGAGATTAAATCTTAACTCTCCACACTGCACAAAAGAATTATGTGACAGAATATAGGTATTAGCTAACACCATGGTGATAGTTATTGTACAAAATATAAGTATATCAAGTCAAACACTTTGTACACGACTGAGCGACTGAACTGGACTGAACTGACACAGTACACTTACACAGATTTTGTGTCAGGTATATCTCAATAAAGCTGGGGAAAAAAGAAACCCATTGATGAAGAGTCTGATAATACTAGAAGAGCACAGGGTATTTTTAAAACTTTCAGATAACAGAAAATTATTTACAGATATCTATACATAAATCATGGTGTCAATATTATTTATATATCAATGTATTGTTACTTGGCTATATTTCTAATAAATGAAACAAAAATTAGCTGAATTTAGCTTTTTCATATATCAACATGTATAAATGATGATAGTTCATTATAACAGAGATGGATTTTGAGGGCAATGAAGTGAAGTGAAGTGAAAGTCACTCAGTCGTGTCCAACTCTTTGAGAAACCATGGACTATACAGTCCATGGAATTCTCCAGGCCTGAATACTGGAATGGGTAGTCATTCCCTTCTCCAGGGGGATGTTCCCAAGTCAGAGATCTAACCCAAGTCTCCCACATTTCAGGCAGATTCTCTTTACCAGTTGAGCCACAAGGGGAATCCTTTGAGGGCAATGCTGCTGCCGCTGCTGCTGCTAAGTCGCTTCAGTCGTGTCCGACTCTGTGCAACCCCATAGACGGCAGCCAACCAGGGTCCTCAGTCCCTGAGATTCTCCAGGCAAGAACACTGGAGTGGGTTGCCATTTCCTTCTCCAATGCATGAAAGTGAAAGTGAAGTCACTCAGTCGTGTCTGACTCTTAGCCACCTCATGGACTGCAGCCCACCAGGCTCCTCCGTCCATGGGATTTTCCAGGCAAGAGTACTGGAGCGGGGTGCCATTGCCTTGGAAATCAGTACAAAAGGATAAAAATCACATTTTGTATGATCTCGCATATATAATCTAAAAAATCAAAAACATAGAGAACAGATTGGTGATTGTCAGAGGTAAGGGATCAGGACTGAGAAAAATGAGTGAAGCTGATCAAAAAGTATAAAATTTCAGTTATAAGATAAATAAGTGCTGGGAATATGAGGTACAGCATGGTTACTATAACTAACTATAGAAAGTGAAAGAAAGAAAGTGAAGTCACTTAGTTGTGTCCTACTCTTAGCGATCCCATGGACACCAGTCTCCTCTGTCCATGGGATTTTCTAGGCAAGAGTACTGGAGTAGGTTGCCATTTCCTTCTCCAGGGAATCTTCCCAACCCAGGGATCAAACCCAGTTCTCCCATATTGCAGGCAGACATTTTAACCTCTGAGCCACCAGGGAAGTTCTAACTATACTCTACTTATATTTGAAAGCTGTTAAGATAGTAGAACTGGAAAGTTCTCATTACAAGAAAAAAAATTGTAACTATGTGAGGTGATGGATGTTTAAACTTATTGTGGTAAACATTTTATAATATATACATATATCAAATAATTATGTTACACATCTTAAACTAATAGAATGCCATACATCCATTATGTCACAATAAAAACGCGTGAATGAATAAATGACATGATGTCTGCTTTTTTGTGAATAAAATTATCATTTAAAGTTTATTCTCAGAATCATGTATTGAGTCTATCCAACATGGCTGATATCAAGATTACTTAAGTAATATACGCTTCTAAAAGATTCCCTTCTAATCATATAACACTTAATTCTAGCGTGATCAAAACTAGAACTGTCTCTGAAGATAATAGTAAAGTGTAACTTTTATAGTTTTTTTTTCTTTATTGCTAATTACTGCTTATTGATGACTTATTTACTGCCTTTTGAATAATGGTTTTAAACATTTTGAGTAGCATCAGACTCTTTTTTTCTTTTCAAAATTTATTTTTTAGGATAAAAAACCCACTCACTTTATATTGGCATATACAGTCAACTAACATCAATTCCTACATGAAAAAGTTCACATATCAATAATACATTATAATATCTATGATAAAGCAGTTATAAATTATGATAAAATTACAGATTTTTCATCCTAACTAATAAATCAATTAATGGCTGTATTACTTTCTCCCACCACAAGAAAATGCCTATATACAGTCTATATATATAGTCATGTTTATATGTATGAAAGCTATCTATCTTCCAACCATTCCTAAAATTACTATAAGAGAGAAATAAGTTGCTGGATTATGAAAACAAAAGAAATTAGCACTTTAATATATCTGTTTACATTTTTAACAAAAATGAGATGATAAAGATAAAAGATAACTTCTGAAGTAATACTTAAATTTTATGTAGCATGAAATGACAGTAAAAAAGAACAGATGAGTTTTACTGCCATGAGCCACCAGGGAAGTCCATGCTTTTAATATCCATTATCAAATGATTTTATAACTTGCAAACTTCACACATTAAAATCTGAGAGTTACATAATATTTTAAATTTCTACTCGGTGCAAGATATTTCTATCTTTCAAAAATAAGTGAACATTATGCAAACTGTTAAATATCAATGTAAGTTAACTTTTTCAACTATTGTTACTGAAACAATATCAGAGCATATGTATTACTTCAAGCTTGGAATAGTTTTGTAGATGTTCTGTGTATTTGGAAATCACATTTTGTGATGCAGCTAATTTGAAACACCTATACCAGTAATGGGAACAGCTACTGATAAAAGGACTCCTTGGCAAAACAGTTCTCCTGTTAAATGGAGAATGTACTGTGCTTGATATCTTTAAGTAATTTGTAAAGAACACATTACTTAGACAGCTATAGATTCTATTATTTCATGGTTAAGATTACAATCCATTATACATTTCATTTATACAATCCATTTATAGATAAAAATACACCACTTTTCAAAAATAAATAAGAATTTAAACACACTAGAATCAATAAATATAATTAAAATAATAGTCATCTACATTCATTTGTGTCCCAGCTATTTGGTGAAATTACTGAAGCATACAGCCAAACAGCTAATACTGTATTTAGTTTTGTTTATTAAAATAATGAAAGCATGTTAATGACAAAGTACAAAAATATATAATAGAAATTAATGTACTGTGAAGTAAAATTTTGTTTGAAAATCAAGACAAGTACAATAAAAGCTTAAGTCTTTAAATGAACATTGTATAATGTGCATTTAACAAGTATTAAATCATTTTTATTGAAGTGTATCTGCAAATTGTACACAATGAAAAATGACAGCAATGCGCTTGAAACAGACTAAATGTAGTGTATGGATTTAGATTAGTTTTAAACAGTACTCAAGTTATTTTGTACAATCCACAGAAAACAGGAGTTAAAACTGCATTTTTCTTTTACCTTCTTTAGTGTTTACATCCATGTATCATTTAATCTCATTCTCATACAGTTAATTCTTACACTTAATAATTCCTCTACAAAAGTTCCCTTTTGATTCAAATAAAAATAAACCCCAAGTATCTCATATACAGTGTATATATCATAAACACTAAGTAGTATATACACATATAGGGAAATTTGGCATGACCCTAATATAATTAGAATTAATATATGATGTTATCAATAAGGAAGATCAAATGCCACTAATTTTGAAATGCTTTAAATATTATTTAATTTATAAATGAATCACATTTCCAAAAATACAATATCATATATGTATAGACTACCATTTAAAATACATTATATAAATCTTGAGTGAATAAAGAGAAGGATTTTAGTTTATGAGTATTAATGATTAAATGACATTATTTAACAAAGACTTTCAAAAAAGATAATTATGATTTTATTTATTTATTTGTATTCACATACAATTGATTTACATTATTAGATTCGTTTCAGGAGAAGAACATAGTAGTTCAATACTTTCATAGATTATATTCCATTTAATTTAATTCATATGACTATTATATCTACTACAGTGGGAAACAATCCCTTGGAAGAAATAGAGTAGCCCTCATAATCAACAAAAGTCCAAAATGCAGTACTTGGCTGAGGTCTCGAAACTGACAAAATGATATAGGTTCATTTCCAAGGCAAACCATTCAACATCACAGTAATCCAAGTCTATGCCCCAACCACTGAAGAAGCTGAAGCTGAATGGTTCTATGATGACCTACAAGATCAACTAGAATGAAGAACAAAAACAGATGTCCTTTTCATCATAGAGGGATGGAATGCAAAGTAGGGAGTTAAGAGATACCTGGAGTAAAACGCAAGTTTAGTCTTGGAGTACAAAATGAAGGACATAGTTTTGCCAAGAGAACGTGCCGGTCATAGCAAACACCCTCATCCAACAACACAAGAGAAGACTCAACACGTGGACATCACCAGTTGGTCAATACTGAAATTATCCTGATTACATTCTTTGCAGCCAAAGATGGAGAAGCTCTATACAGTCAGCAAAAACAAGACCGGGAGCTGACTGTGGCTCAGATCATGAACTCCTTATTGTCAAATTCAGACTTAAATTGAAGAAAGTAGGGAAAATCACTTCAAGTATGACCTAAATCAAATCCCTTATGATTATACAGTGGAGGTGACAAATAGATTCAAGGGGTGAGATCTGGTAGAGAGAGTGCCTGAAGAACTATGAATGGAGATTCATAACATTATATAGGAGGCAGTGACCAAAATCATTCCAAAGAAAAAGAAATACAAGAAGGCAAAGCAGTTGTCTGAGGAGGCTTTACAAATATCTGAGGAAAGAAGACAAGTGAAAGGCAAGAGAGAAAGGGAAAGATATACCTAACTGAAACTGGAGAGTTTCAGAGAGTAGTGAGGAGAGATAAGAAGGCCTTCTTAAATAAACAGTGGGAAAAAAAGTAGAGGATAACTATAGAAAGGGAAAGACTAGAAATCTATTCAATAAAATTGGAGATACCAAGGGAGAATTTCATGCAAGTATGGGCACCATTAAGCACAAAAATGGAAAGGACCTAACAGAAGCAGAAGAGATTAACAAGAGATACACGGAAGAACTATACAAAAAAGGTCTTAATGACCCAGGTAACCACAATAGTGTGACCATTCACCTAGACCCACACATCCTGGAGCAGGAAGTCAACTGGGCCTCAGGAAGCATTGCTACAAACAAAGCTATTAAAGGTGATGGAATTCCAGCAGGGCTATTTCAAATCCTAAAAGATGATGCTGTGAAAGTGCCACACTCAATATGCCAACAAAATTGGAAGAATCAGCAGTGGTCACAGGACTGAAAAAGGTCAGTTGTCATTTCAATTCCAAAGAAAGGCAATGCCAAAAGAATGCTCAAGCTAGCGTACAGCTGTGCTCATTTCACATGCTAGTAAGGTTATACTCAATATCCTTCAAGCTAGGCTTCAGCAGTACATGAACCAAGAACTTCCAGATGTCCAAGCTGGGTTTAGAGAAGGCAGAGGAACCAGAGTTCAAATTGTCAACATTGGGTGGATCATGAAGAAAGCAAGGGAGTTCCAGAAAAACATCTACTTCTGCTTAATTGTCTATGCTAAAGCCTTTGATTTATTGAGGCTCACAAGAAACTGTAGAAAAATTTTAAAGAGCTGGGAATACCAGAGGGGAAGGCAATGGCACCCCACCCCAGTACTCTTGCCTGGAAAATACAATGGATGGAGTAGCCTGGTGGGCTGCAGTCCATGGGGTCGCTAACAGTCGGACAGACTGAGCGACTTCACTTTCACTTTTCTCTTTCATGCGTTGGAGAAGGAAATGGCAACCCACTCCAGTATTCTTGCCTGGAGAATCCCAGGGATGGGGGAGCCTGGTGGGCTGCCGTCTATGGGGTCACACAGAGTCGGACACGACTGAAGTAATTTAACAGCAGCAGCAGCAGGGAATACCAGACTACATAACTTGTCCCCTGAGAAACCTGTATGAGGGTCAAGAAGCACAGTTAGAACCAGAAATGGAACAATGGACTGGTTCAAAATTGGGAAAGCAATATGACAAGGCTGTTTATTGTCAGCTTGTTTATTTAACTTATATGTTGAATACATCACATGAAATGTTGGGCTGGATGAATCACAATCTGGAATCAAGATCAACAAGCTCAATATGCAGATGATACCACTCAAATGGTGGAGACTGAAGAGTAACTAAAGAACCTCTTGTTGAGGGTGAAAGAGAATAGTGAAAAACCTGGCTTAAAAATCAACATTCAAAAAACTAAGATCACGGCATCCAGTTCTATCACTTCATGGCAAATAGAAGGGGAAAATGTGTCAAATTTCCTTTTCTTGGGCTCCACCATCGATGTGGACTGTGACTGCTGCCACAAAATGGAATGACACTTGCTGCTTGGAAGGAAATCTATGACAAACCTAGACAGTGTATCGGAAAGAAGACACGTCATTTTACTGACAAATATCCGTCTAGTCAAAGCTATGGCTTTTCCAATAGTCATGCAAGGATGTGAGAGTTGGACAATAAAGAAGGCTGAGCCTTGAAAAACTGATGCTTTTGAATTGTGGTGCTGGAGAAGACTCTTAAGTTCCTTGGACTGCAAGAATATCAAACTAGTCAATCCTAAAGGAAATCAACCCAGAATACTCATTGGAATGACTGATACTGAAGCTGAAGTTCCAATACTTTGGCCACCTAATGCAAAGAGCTGACTCATTAGAAAATACCCTGATGCTGGAAAAGATTGAAGGCCAAAGGAGAAAATTGTGGCAGAGGATGAGATGCTTAAATAACATCACCAACTCAATGGACATGAATTTGAGCAAACTCTGGGAGATAGTGAAGGATAGGGAAGTGTGTCATGCTGCAATCCATGGGGATGAAAAGAGGTGGATATGATTAGCAACTGAACAAGAACTTGGTAGCTCTATTTTTAGATTTTTTAAGAACTGCCATACTGTTCTCCATAGTGGTTGCATCAGTTGACATTTCCACCAATAGTGTAGGAGAGTTGCCTTCTCTCCACTCCCTTTCCAGCATTTATTGTTTGTGGATTTGTTGGTAATAGGCATTTTGCCTGGTGTGAAGTGGTATCTCATTGTTTTAATTTGCATTTCTCTAACAATCAGCAATGTGGCACATATTTTGATATGCCTCTTTTCCATCTGTATGTTTTCTTTGGAGGAATGTCTATTTAGGTCTTCTGCCCATTTGTGGATTGAGTTGTTTGTTTTTATGCTGGTAAGCATTATGAACTGTTTGTAAAAGTTTAAAGACTAATTCCTTGTTAGTCACATCATTTGCAAATATTTTCTCCCAATCTGTGGGTTGTCTTCTCATTTTGTTTATAATTTCCTTTGTTGGACAAAACCTTTTTAAGTGGGCCCCTTTCATTTATTTTGCTTTTATTTCCATTATTCTTGGAGATGGATCAAAAATATGAATAAATATGTTTTGAAAGGAGTCATTCATATGGCCAAAAGGAATCCACCAGCTTTAATAATCAGGGAAATGCTGATTGATAGCAAAGTGACAAACAGCCTGTGAAAATGGCTACTAAAAAGTAGACAAGAAATAACAAGTGCTAGTGAGGATTTGGAGAAAAAGGAATACTTGTTTACTGTTTGTGGGAATGCAATTTAGTGCAGTAACTATGAAAAACAGTATTGAATTTCCACAAAGATAATAAAAATAGAACTATCTTATGATCCAACAAGTCTATTCCTAGGTATTTATCCAAAGAAAACAAAAACTCTACTGGAAGAGAAACATGCATCCTTATGTTAATTTCAGCATTATTTACTATAGTCAAGATATGGAAAAACCTAAGTGTCAATCTCTGGAGGAAGGGATAAAGAAATTGATACACACACACACACACATATATATATATATATAATGAACTAGACAGAAAAAAAATCTTGATATTTGTGACAATGGCCCTCAAGGGCATCATGCTAAGATAAACACATCAGACAGAGAATCTTTCTTATAAGTGTAATCTAAAAAAAAAAAATCCAAACAAACAAAAAACCAGAACCGGAAATTCATAGCTACAGACAACAGATTGGTGGTTGCCAGAGGTAATAATGAGGAGTAAAAGAATTCAATGAAGAGTGCCAAAAAGAAAAATGGTGATACGATTTGCACAACACTCAAAGGATAATATGAGGTCATTTTAGTGATGAAAATATTCTGTATTGACTACATCAATGTGAATACCCTGGTTGTGACGTAGCACATTTTGCAATAGTTTGTCACTGGG
Source organism: Oreotragus oreotragus (assembly GCA_006410675.1). NCBI lineage: Eukaryota > Metazoa > Chordata > Mammalia > Artiodactyla > Bovidae > Oreotragus > Oreotragus oreotragus. The sequence goes on along the minus strand of SJYX01014802.1, from coordinate 204,764 downwards.
AGAAGCTCAGTAAGGGTTTCAATAGGTTCTCTCTATATTATTTCTTTCGACTATATGTAATTCTATAATTACCTCAGAAGAAATTCAAGTAAAAAAGACACTAATAAGAAAACATGGAAGTTGTTCCACAGACTATTTACAGGAAATATATACATATAAACTCATAAAAACAAACAAGAAAATTAGACATTTAACATCTGGTTCATGCTTTAAGTGGTAAACTCATCTATAATATTTTTCACCAATCTTAAATTAGTACATAAATTCACATTGAACATGGAAAGGAAGACTATAAAAACAAGTTGAAACTTTGAATACATTTCACAGGTAATTTTTTGAAAAATATATTCCTTAATATTATTTTCAAACTAAGAATTAGCCAGTCTCTACCATTTCATCAGCTTATATTCATCAGTCTAACTTGATGAGTTTTCATCACATGTTCACATGAGTTAAACTGATCACATTTTCTGAAGAAGGAAGTTGTTAAGAGATAACAGGTTAACAATTAACCTTATTGAAAAGGGTATTAGGAGGATGAACTGTTGTTTTATTAAGTGACTGTAAAATATATACTACTTTGGGAGCCCACTAAATACCATGAATATAAGAAGAAGAAAAGAAAGTGGCAGAATAAAAAACAAAACCTGTTATTAAAATATAAATTATGAAAGGACAGAAAATATATTCCTCCTTTGTGAAATCAATCAACAGTGACAAAATAACCTACTAATTCCTTTAAGATTATAATTAGTAACTATTATTTAATTATTTAATTTTTTTATTCTAAACTTGTTTTAATCCTTAGCAAAATAATGCTATGATTTTCAAAGCACTTGATAAAATGAATATTATTAAAATGATTAACGTCACATGAACATTTCAGAATATAAAGACAAGTGAAAATTATAGATTATTTTGTGTGTATTAGCCAATCATTTTTGTATCTATTCTTCTTTACTGTTATTTATTACCATCATGTAAAGGCCCTATATTAAAATAATTTTGCTTATAAATATTCCACAATACAATTTCTGTAAAGATCTTTCATCCAGTCCCCACCTATGAAGGGATGAGTATAGATACCAGTAGGTATAGATACAGCCAGGATGCTCCTTGGTTGGATTTTACCCATTAACAGAAAGTTGTCTGTCCCTTCCTCTTCTTTCTGTCATGGTTGAAAGCTTTGAAGATTTTATTAGGGGTCAGGGATTGCACTGAAAAGACCCAGAATTTCTATTTTCTAATAAGACTCTTGAGAGTCCCTTGGACTGCGAGGAGATCCAACCAGTCCATTCTGAAGGAGATCAACCCTGGGATTTCTTTGGGGGGAATGATGCTAAACCTGAAACTCCAGTACTTTGGCCACCTCATGTGAAGAGTTGACTCATTGGAAAAGACTCTGATGCTGGGAGGGATTGGGGGCAGGAGGAGAAGGGGACGACCGAGGATGAGATGGCTGGATGGCATCACTGACTCAATGGACGTGAGTCTGAGTGAACTCTGGCAGTTGGTGATGGACAGGGAGGCCTGGCGTGCTGTGATTCACGGGGTCTCAAAGAGTCAGACATGACTGAGTGACTGAACTGAACTGAACTGAATATGCTAAACCATTACTTGGTCTCCTAAAGCTTCAAAATAAACAATGAAGATGTAGATGGTTCACCTTTCTCTTACTAGTTTTTTGATAGCTTTCAGGGACACTGGAAACTTGGAGACTTGACCCAAGAGACAAAGGGGAAAAAGGAGGCAAAAGGGGCTCCCCTCTTGCATACTCATGGTACCCCTATGTTGGTAAACAGACCCAGATTTTCTTTGCATCAATTTTCCAATTTTCCTGTACCTCTATTCAGGTTGATTTGGATATTTGTTCTTCCCAGCAGAGTCGTAATATAGTGATGCAGAAGAGGCAACCCCAGCAGCAGTCCTTCTATGACTTGTTCATAGTTCTATTATTAGATCTATCATCCTGATTTCAATGTGCTTTTGTTTTTGTTTTTTTAATCTCAGTATGGCTTTCAGGGTAAGGACAACATCTCACTTGAGTCCCCAGGACAAGAACTGGATAAAAATTTCTGTAAGAACTCAATAAGTATCCACTGGATATATCAACGAATAAATGAGATCTTCTTGATGTTCAAGAATAAAGTAGCTCTACTGATCAAGGAGCTCTATAGAGAAGATCATTGCTCCAAAGGAAAACATAGAGTATAAAAATCTAATTGAATTAAGCATTTCGTGGAGACTAGATTTATTAAAAAGCTTTAAAACACTGTTCTAAATTGTTTCTTAGTGTAGTAAGGTGTCTAAAAGCTACACTACTATGTTGTAGTTTTCAACATGATCTCAAGCAGGTTAGTTTAATTAAATTATAAAATGTTTCAACATTTCAAATTTGATTATAACAAAAGCATACTCACAGTAAGAACTTTCAGATTAGCTGACCAGAATTCTCTGGTTCCTCACTCCAGAAAGAAAACATACACAGCTTGTGGAAAGTTACTCTGATTTTTTAAAGGGTATTTTTCCAAAATTAAAAAGAACCAAACATTATGAGACATAATTTTCAGTGAGGTTGATTTAGCTTGCATAAATTTATTTGTATGGTTCCCCAAACTGTGAATTTAACTTACTGAAAATAACAGTAAAAATTTAATGTGTGTTTACAGGTGGGTGAGCTTGCTGGTGGGGAGGGTGTCTCATCCATACTATATACTTTATAAGGATACAGGAAAACTCAGTGGTAAAATGGATTTCTCTTTTGGCTCAGCATTTAATTATAGAAAGGAAAAGAAAGAGAGGAAAGAAAGAGTCATATTTGGGTAATAAGAAAAAATAAAGATTTATCATTCATCAGAAAAATGAGTGCTATAGGAAGAGGACATTGACCCACATCCCATTAGACTAAAATAAGACTCTACAATGCAACATATTGAACAGAGATAAAAGATGATGCTTTAAAAATCAAACTAACATTATTATACAAACAATCTTATTAAACTCATATTATTTTCTTCGAAGGACAAACATAGTTTTAAATATGATTTTCTTTTTTTAATATAAATGCATTTATTTTAATTGGAGGTTAATTGCTTTACAATATTGTATTGGTTTGGCCATACATCAACATGAATCTGCCACAGGTATACACTTGTTCCCCATCCTGAACCCCACTCCTTCCTCCCTCCCCAATTAGGGGGAGGGGAGGGAGGCTGGGGGGAGAGGGGATGTTTGTACAATTATGGCTGATCTGCATTATTGTATGGCAGAAACCAACATAGCACTGTAATTTTTAAAATTGAACTAAAAATAATTGCCAATGAAAATAAAATTTAAAAATGAAATTATATACAGAAGCCAATTTTGTATACTTGTTAGACATTTGAACTTTACTTACTTACAAATGTACACACGCTCACATAGTTTGTCCATGCTCTGAATTCTCTGTAACACTTACCTGGAAACTGCTTTTTGTTGTAGTTTGATCTGACTATATTTTTCTCAAAGAAGACATACATTCAGTCCAGTTCAGTTCAGTCGCTCAGTCGTGTCCAACTCTTTGCGACCCCATGAGTCACAGCACGCCAGGCCTCCCTGTCCATCACCAACTCGCAGAGTTCACTCAAACTCACGTCCATCGAGTCGGTGATGCCATCCAGTCATCGCATCCACTGTCGTCCCTTTCTCCTCCTGCCCCGAATACCTCCCAGCATCAGAGTCTTTTCCAAGGAGTCAACTCTTTGCATGAGGTGGCCAAAGTACTGGAGTTTCAGCTTTAGCATCATTCCCTCCAAAGAACACCCAGGGCTGAACTCCTTCAGAATTACTGGTTGGATCTCCTTGCGATCCAAGGGACTCTCAAGAGTCTTCTCCAACACCACAGTTCAAAAGCATCAAATCTTTGGCATTTAGCTTTCTTCAGCCCAACTCTCACATCCATACATGACCACTGGAAAAATCATAGCCTTGACTAGACAGACCTTTGTTGGCAAAGTAATGTCTCTGCTTTTCAATACCCTATCTAGGTTGGTCATAACTTTCCTTCCAAGGAGTAAGCATCTTTTAATTTCATGGCTGCAGTCACCATCTGCAGTGATTTTGGAGCCCTCAAAAATAAAGTCTGACACTGTTTCCACTGTTTCCCCATCTATTTTCCCTGAAGTGATGGGACCAGATTCCATGATCTTCATTTTCTGAATGTTGAGCTTTAAGCCAACTTTTTCACTCTCCTCTTTTGCTTTCATCAAGAGGCTCTTTATTTCCTCTTCACTTTTTGCCATAAGGGTGGTATCATCTGCATATCTGAGGTTATTGATATTTCTCCTGTCAATCTTGATTCCAGCTTGTGTTCCAGCCCAGCGTTTCTCATGATGTACTCTGCATAGAAGTTAAATAAGCAGGGTGACAATATACAGCCTTGATGTACTCCTTTTCCTATTTGGAACCGGTCCGTTGTTCCATGTCCAGTTCTAACTGTTGTTTCCTGACCTGCATAGGTTTCTCAAGAGACATACATTAGGTAACCATTATCATATGTCTGGCTTCCCTGGTGGCTCAGTGGTAAAGAATCTGCCTGCCAATGCAGGAGACACGGGTTAGGGAAGATCCCTTGGAAAAGGAAATGGCAACCCACTCCAGTATTCTTGCCTGAGAAATCCCATGGACAGAGGAGTCTGGCAGGTTACAGTCTATGGGGTTGCAAAAGTCAGACAGGACTTAGCGACTAAACAACAATCCTATATTTAGAAATGAAGCCAAGGAGAACCTTCTGAGGCCTTCCCCAGGAAAAGACCCCACCCCTACCCAAGAAAAGCACCAGAACAGTCATGGACCTCTGCAGGTTCTTCATCTTATCCAGTCTTTGTGAAAAAACACAAACTCCTGGACAAGAGATGGAAAAGGAAAGAACCATTAACTGCCTACATTAAACAAAAACTCCCTAGTGATGATTTGTATTGCACATTAACTTTCAGAAGCCTGGACTAGATTGCCAATGATAAAATCTAGTATAGCATTTTATGACCTCTTATAAGTTCAGTTCAGTTCAGTCGCTCAGTCGTGTCCAACTCTTTGCAACCCCATGAATCACAACACACCAGGCCTCCCTGTCCATCACCAACTCCCGGAGTTCATTCAAACTCACGTCCATTGAGTCGGTGATGCCATCCGGCCATCTCATCCTCTGTCACCCCCTTCTCCTCCTGCCCCCAATCCCTCCCAGCTAATTCCAATTTGGTATAGCATTCTTTGTCTCCTGTGAAAGTGACAAAGTGATGAACTCTTCAAATTTCACTGAATTGCAAATGAACATAACAGCCAAGTTGCTACTTGTATAATATTAATAAATACCACCAGTGCTTCTTTAACTTCTTTAACTTCTTTAACTGTTCACTGGAATCACAACAAAGATTAAAAAAAAAAAAAAAAGAAATGCAGATTTCAAGCACCCTCATAGGACTAGCAGATCAGAATCTTGAGTTCTATCTGCCCCTGTCTCTCAAGTGTAGCCAGAATTGTTAATGAATGTCTCAAACAGCTAAGAAGGTCAGCATGTACTGAAAAATAGTCTTAGGACAAAGGTAATAGTAAATGTGTTTTATTGTTATGAAGAGAAGTAACAGATTAAATAAAAGCAATGTGTAATCCATGTACCAGAAAATAGTTTTAATTAACTAAATATTAGATTTGTATCTTGTGTACAAAATGAGCCTTGTTAAACTCAAAGCAGTTTAAGAATTAGGAATGAGTGAGAGAATTTGGCATAAATATATTGTTGACACACAGAGAGATTAGAAACCCAACTGCAGCTTTGATCAAGTCAGACTCGAAAGTGTGGAAGTGTAAACTCAACAGGCTGTTGTGTAATACACGTTATTTTGATATCAACAGTTGGATCCAAAATATGGAGGACAAGCATATATATTCCTCAATCTGCTTTTAGTTTAGGCAGGCTTATCTTCAACAACACACTGCATTGAAAAGTCAGTTCCCACCTTCCTATCCCACACCCTGAAATATCCAACTTTTCACTACCGTTACGACAATTTTCAATCTTTAGTGTTTAAGTTTTGTTTTCTGAAATAAAAAATAGGAAGGTAAGTCTCTGGAGTATACAAAAAACTCAGTAAATAAAAGCTTTTAAAGTTGTTATAATTTTTATTGTCATTATTATGGTGAATCTCTAATATTAGTTTTTGTATTTAAAATATGTAAGGAGATTAATTTCTTGCTGGCATTAACACAAATGCTATGCCTTCTCATATGTAATTAATTAAAACTGGTTTCTGGAATATAGATTACATGTCTTATTTCTATTTTAATTTGCTCTTGTTCTCCTCCTAAAAGTCCCTTAACAGCTACTATGGTGCCTCTCAACTTTCAACAGATTATCATAGCAGTTTCCTTCTCAAATATAAAGTAAAAATGATGTTAGCAATATAAATATATGTCTTGTCTTTTATCTATAATATTTTCCTGTGATATTCTGAGCTTTTATTTATTTAAGTTTTTGGTTTCTCGACCTCTTAGATCAAACGTCCCTCATTCATTAAAAACGCCTTTCCCAATATTATCTTCCTTTGCTTTATATTCCTTTAAAAACCTTTTTATTAAAATGAGAGTTGAAAATAAACATCAGTTGGGCAAGTGATGGCTCAGTTCAGTGGGATGGGAGGTGGGAGGGGGGTTCATGTTTGGGAGTTCATGTAAAAAAAAAAAAAAAATAAATAAATCTTTTTTCTAAATGACAATGAAGTTTTGATGCTAAGTACTAAGTTCTTCTGCCTAGCAGCAATACTTTTTATTTATTCATATTACTTGTTTTGAGTTGAAACTAGTATTCTTCTAATCCTTATTACCACCTTTATATGATTGCATCAATTAGTGATGAACTTATCATATGTTTTTGTTAATAAATGTGTTTTCCACTTTGAGGAGAGCAAACTTACTTATAATTACAAATCTAGCTGAAATGTAATAGAATACAAAGTTCAGTTATGAAAGTATATATAGTGAGAATAAGATAATGAATTACTCATCTTTGTTCCTATAAAGCTTAGCTTAGATCATATAAAAGTGTTCAGTGTTTATTGTATAGAAATATAATAGTACATAAGAGATGCAAGACACAGATATCATTACTAAAAATAATTAAAAATAAACCATATGCACAAAAAAGAAAAAATATCCCTTATTCTTTCATCCAGTACAAAGGATCAGTGAGGTTATGTCACTTTTTCACACCATAAAAATCAGAGAAGGATGGAGGATAACTGTATCATTTCACATCACCAGGTATCAGTGTATTTAACTGTAAACAGATGAGTGGAAGCTATATTCTCCCTTTATCAAATATTAATTTTTTATTGAACAAGATAAAATATATAATATATTGCTTTTTATTTCAAAATTGCTCTGTACACATATATTAGTAATTAATATTACTCTAAAAAATTGGATACACAGCCACATTAATTGATCTGGAAAAAATCAGAATAAGTCTGACCCCAGTCCTCCATACAATTTTTCTAACAACAAATTAATCTGCTATTTGTGGGGCTCCTTGGATAGTCCCACCCTCTGGTTAGTATAAAGGTCTTCACAGTAGAGTTAGAGAAATCTCCTTTGATATTTCATCCAGAGTAGATACTGAAGTTCTGGTACTTTCATGTTAAGAATTATCATAGAGGAGCTAAGTATCCTTTTGAAAAGAATAGCATTAGTATATGGAGTCCAAACTTTCAGGGGATACTGCAAAGTCATTTCTTACCTCTCCTGAATAATTAAAGGAAGGTAAGCACACAGATAGCTCAGATGGTAAAGAATCTGCCTCCAGTGCAGGAGACCCTGGTTCAATCCATGGGTCAGGAAGATCCTCTGGAGAAGGAAATGACAATCCACTTCAGTATTCTTGCCTGGAAAATCCCATGGACAGAGGAGCCTGGCGGTGTACAGTCCATGTGGTCGCAAAGAGTCAGACACGACTAAGTGACTAACACACTAAGCACACAGAACAGAACCAACTGTCTCCTTCCTCATTTAAGGGAAATTTTCTCTTCTTTCTGACGTATCTGTATTGAAAATTCAGCCCCCATCTTCCTATTTCACATCCACAAATATCCGACTTTTCCCCACCCTTAGGACTATCTTCTAAGATCCTTAAGTTTTCTGAAGCAAAAGACAAGAAGGTAAATATTTGGACTATAAAAAAAGATTCAATAGATAAAACATTTTAAAAGTTGTTATTGTTATATTTATTGTTATTATTGCTACAGCAAACCTCCAATATTAGTTCCAGCTTTTAAATTATGTAGAGACTAATTCTTGCCAGCATTAAAGTATGGTGGGTTTGGCTTTCATGTGACTTTATCTTTTTAGTGGAAATAGTATCTTTCTATCTATGAAATTTTTTTAACTCTAAGACTATTAACAAATCACTTAACCAATTCTAAAAAGATGGCGGGGGATGTATAAGCAAAGTTAGTTTTAAAAAATGTAAATAAAGCAACTCAGAAGGATGTCAGTAAATTTTAGCTCCCTTCTGCCTAGTCTCAATTTCAAATGCTTAAATTTTTGCTTACTTAGTATAATTATTGTAAAAATCAGTGAAAGAAAATGCTTGTGTGCTGTTTGTAAATGTAAAATATGATTTAATATATATTCATAAATAGTTTTTGACTGCTTAGAAAGTTGTTCAAGTTTATGTTCACCATACCATATGAGTGAACATCTAAAATGATCATATTTGTGTGATGAACCAAGTGAATGCTTGTGGGCCTATGAAGAGAAGATGATTGTACTGGAACGCTGTAATTCAAATCTGATAGCTCTGTTGATCCTGTTTTTGAAAAGTTTTAAAACTATGCTACTGTGAAAGCAAAACTAGAAGCTGCCGAGTCTGTAGTCCTAAAAGGAACATCACTTATATTTTATTCAGCAGCTCGTTAGGGGGAATTGATGCTTATGACATGACTTTTTAGTGCTTATAATCTTTGAGTCTTTATAGGCAACAATAGAAAACTAATGATGACTAAGACAAGGTTAGCTAAAGATAAGGATTAAAAATTTACAGTTAACTAATTTTGTAAAACAGCTTGTAAATGCCTAGGGATAAGGCTCTGTGCACATGTGTACACACTCATGTATATTCCCAAACAAAATGGTCTATATATTTAATTGCATAGTAATTGATAAGCATGTTCTAAAGGTATATATTTCTGTCTCATAATTTTAGCAACCTTATATCATACAATTGTGCTATCAATCTTATTATTTAAAAATAATTTTTACTTGCCTATCACTTGGGAATTTTAAAGCAGATTTAAACATTTGATTATATATGCATATGAAGTAAGTGCGGCCTGTTTCAAGCACTTATTTAATATTTCATGGGTTGGCAAGTTAACAAAAATATCCACTTAAAATTACTTCTTCAAGCACAGAGTAACAGTGCTCAGATGTGGATAGCATCCTCAGAGCTTGACACATGCATGGTGACATGATCATTATAAGCTCGGCTGTGCAGTGTGTGAAGTAGATGAGGGGCTCAGTGGGCCCAGTATTAACACACAAACAGCACAGTCTGAGATTCATCAGTAGGTTCTAGCTGAAACTCTCTGTTACAGAGGCCCTTCTGTTAATCTACAATTAAGGAGAATATCAAATAAAGTCCACATGCATATTTAAATTGGAGAAGGAAATGGCAACCCACTCCACTGTTCTTGCTTGGAGAATCCCATGGACAGGTGAGCCTGGAAGGCTACAGTCCATAGGGTCGCAAATAGTTGGACATGACTGAGGTGACTTAGCACCCATGCACGCATATTTAAATATTTAGGATGCTAGTTTATCTTCAAAATTCCTGTGATAATAGTAAAAGTACTTAGATTTTATGAAATCAGAATTATGTTCTAAAAGAAAAGTATCATTTTATCTTTTGAAGCAATAGAATTGTGAAATTTCTGATGTTATATGACTGGGGTAACATGTTAGGTAGTATTTAAGGCCAGAGTGGTTGTTTTTAAGATGCCATCAGGTTGGTATATTAACACAGACTTAAAAAGAAGGTTGCTTCTATTCAAAGCAGTATGCACATAATAATGGTAATGTAATACATAAAAAAGAACAGACAGATATAAGGCAAATAAAGCTTTACAACAGTAGTATGTATGCATTTAAATTTTATTCTTAGTGTAAGTAAAATATATTTTTATGAAAGTCTACATTTCTAACCATTTATTTGGATATAAATATGTGGATATTTATTTTACTGTCAGTGAAAATCAAAGGGAGACGAGAGCTAGCAAACTCAGAAAGCAATATTGCAAAATATCTATATATTGTATTGGTCCAAAAGTCTGTTTAGGTTTTTTCATACCATCTTATGGAGAAACCTGACCAAACTTTCTGGCCAACCCAACACATACAATGCTGTTGATGTATTTTCCATACTTTGGATTGAATGTCCATATATTCTATTGTAGAGTTTCAACAGCAATGGCATCTTTTACAGAATCTAGATCACATCAAACAGTGTGTATATATATATATATATATATATATATATATATATATGTATGTATCTTTTTTCCTGTGAAATACTCTAGCTACCAAGAATTTGATCACATAAATTTCAAAAATTTTCAAGTTGCTTTAATTTTCCAATGTCAGTTAGTTAATAAATATTTTAAAGAATATTTTACATTTGTTAGTCTTCTCAGTGTATTAATAGACTGATCAATAGACTAAATATATTCTAATAATATAAGAAGCAGGAGATGTATAGACGTTTGTTACAAAACAAATTTTCCATCGTATTTTGCTAAAATAGGAACTCCTACTAGTAATACAAATTGTTCACATTTTTAGAAAAAATACAGGTAACCTCTACCCAACAATTTCACTGATAAAAATTAAGCCACCAGTATATTAGCAAAACTACATCAACATACAGGTAAGAGAATGTATGCATATACATTGTTTATACTACATGTTTTCGGATGGTGGTTAAAACCAACAAATGTTAATTAAAAGAAGATTGATTATTAAAATTTGTTACATTCATACAACAAATTATTCTGGAAGTGTTAATAATAATGAAGCAATACAAATTTAATGCAGGCTTGGGAACAATATTATAAAAATAATATCAGTGGCTAAAACTATTTTTCTGGATGGACAAGCAAGAAAATATTTTCAATAATATATTTGGGAAGGAGTGTTAGTGAGGTTAAAAAGTTGTGGGTAACATTCATTTTTATTTAATACCTTAAAGGTTTGGTTGATTACTCTTACCTTTTGCATGCATCAAATCTATTCCAGTTTTTATTATTCAGAGTAATTATCAAGAACAATAGGTCATTTTAGTATTTTCGTATTATTATTTATTTTTAAAATGAATAGCATTATTGGCAATTTAAATATAAGATATAAGTCCAGAGCACAATTTTATTAAAAAAAAAATCATTAAAAATGAGTCTTCCTCTTATGGAATCTGATTCACCTCTAGAAGTTTAAAAATGTGAATCTATTTCTTCATCTATTGATATTCAAAAAATTTACAGAAAAAAATCACTTGCTTAATATTTTAGCACTATTTTCTAGGGAAAAATGATATGAAAATGGAAAAAGTCACTTATATGTAGAATTATAATAACTTTACAGATTATAACAATAAAAATAACCATTTTTGCCCAAAGTGTTGATTATCATTTCATGAATTTCACGATCTGCACAAGCATTATATAATTCTGAATTCAGACATTTGCTTTACTAATTAACTACATTTTACCATTTAAAAAAGAAATTGAGGCCACTTTTGCAACTGGTTATATATGGTAACATAATTTTGCAAAATTCAACTTTTTGTATAATTGGATTTTTACCACTTTCAATATTTCTAAAGGTCACACCCCATTACAGTTTTCCTGTTCTAGTTTTGGAATGTTGTTGTTCAGTCACTTAGCTGAGTCTGACTCCTTGTAGCCCCATGGACTGCAGCATGCCTGGCTTCCCTGTCCTTCACCATCTTCCAGAGTTTGCGTAAATTTATATCCATTGAGCCAGTGATGCCATCCAACCATTTCACTCTCAGTTGTCCCCTTTTCCTACTTTCAATCTTTACCAGTATCAGGGTCTATTCTGATGAGTTAGCAATTTGCATCAGGGGCCAAACTATTGGAGCTTCAGCTTCAACATCAGTCCTTCTGCATGAATATTCATGATTGATTTCCTTTAGGATTGGCTGGTTTGATCTCCTCGCAGTCCAAGGACTCTCAAGTGTCTTCTCCAACACCACAGTTCAAAAGCATCAGTTCGTCTATGCTCAGCTTTCTTTCGGCTTCACTGATAGCTCAGTAAGAATCTGTCTGCAATGCAGGAAACCCCAATTCGATTTCTGGGTCAGGAAGATCCCCTGGAGAAGGGAAAGGCTACCTACTCTAATATTCTGGCCTGGATAATTCCAAGCATTGTAAAGTTCATGGGGTCGCAAAGAGTCAGACATGATTAAGCAACTTTCACTTTCACTCCTTTAGCTGTCTTTATAGTCCAGCTCTCACATCCATACATGACTATTGAAGAAACCATAGCTTTGACTAGATGGACCTTGGTTGGCAAAGAAATGCCTCTGCTTTTTAATATGCTGTCTAGATTTGCCATAGAGTTTCTTCTAAGGAGTAAGCATCTTTTAATTTCATGGCTGCAGTCACCATCTGCAGTGATTTTGGAGCCCAAGAAAATAAAGTCTCTCACTGTTTCCAATGTTCCCCCATCTGTTTGCCATGAAGTGATGGGACCAGATGCCATGATCTTCATTTTTGAATGTTGTTTTAAGCCAGCTTTTTCACTCTCCTCTTTCAGCTTCATCAAGAGGCTCTTTAGTTCCTCTTCACTTTCTACCACAAAGGTGGTGTCATCTGCATATGTCAGGTTATTGATATTTCTCTCCACAATCTTGATTCCAGCTTGTGCTTTATCCAGCCTGGCATTTCTCATGATGTCCTCTGCATATAAGTTAAATAAGCAAGGTGACAATATATAGCCTTGACGTACTCCTTTCCCAATTTGGAACCTGCTATTTGTTCATATCTGCTTCTAACTGCTGCTTCTTGACCTGCATACAGATTTCTCAGGAGGCAGGTAAGGTGGGTTGGTAATTCCATCTCTTTAAGAATTTTCCAGTTTGTTCTGATCCACACAGTCAAAGGCTTTAGCATGGTCAATAAAACAGAAGTAGATGTGTTTCTGGAACTCTCCCTCTTGCTATGATCCTTCGGATATTGGCAATTTGGTCTCTGGTTCCTCTGTCTTTTCTAAATCCAGTTTGAAATTCTGAAGGTCTTCAGTTCACGTACTGTTGAATCCAACTTGGAGAATTTTGGGCATTGCTTTGCTAGCATGTGAAATGAGTGCAATTGTGCAGTAGTTCGAACCTTCTTTGGCACTTCCTTCCTTTGGGATTGGAATGAAAACTGATATTTTCCAGTCCTATGGCCACTGCTGTGTTTCCAAATTCTCTGGGATATTGAGTGCAGCACTTTCACAGCATCATGTTTCAGGATTTGAAATAGCTCAACTGGAATTCCATCACCTCCACTAGCTTTGTTTCTTAGTAATGCTTCCTAAGGCCAACTTGACTCCCCATCCAGGTGACTGATCACTCCATCGTTATCTGGGTCATTAAGATCTTTTTTGTATAGTTCTATGTATTCTTGCAACCTCTTCTTAGTGTCTTCCACTTCTGTTAAGTTCATACAGTTTCTGTCCTTTATTGGGCCCATCTTTGCATAAAATTTTCCCTTGGTATCTCTACTTTTCTTGAAGAGATCCCTAGTCTTTCCCATTCTATTGTTTTTCTCTCTTTCTTTGCATTGTTCACTTAGAAAAGCTTTCTTATCTCTCCTTTGTATTCTTTGGAATTCTACATTCAAATGGGTATATCTCTCCTTTTCTCCTTTGCCTTTCACTTCCCCTCTTTTCTCAGCTATTTGTAAGGCCTCCTCAGACAACCATTTGCCTTTTTGCATTTCTTTTGCTTGGGAATGATTTTGATCACCTTGTCCTATACAATGTTATGAACCACCATCCTTAGTTCTTCAGGTACTCTATCAGATCTAATCCCTTGAATCTATTTGTCACTTTCAGTATATAATTGTAAGGGGTTTGATTTAGGGAAGATCCCCTGGAGGAGGGTATGGCAACCCAGTATTTTTGCTTAGAGAATCCCATGGACAGAGGAGTCTGGTGGGCTATAGTCTATGGGGTCTCAAAGAGTTGGACATGACTGAAGTGACTTAGCAGGGACACGTATTAATATTATTAATATGTTACCCATACCACACTTACAGTGGCTCTGTCATAAAGTATGATTGACATCTGATGAATTTCAGTTTTTGTGGGGTCTTCTGAAAACTGTATCAGTTCAATTCAGTCACTCAGTCATGTCCGACTCTTTGCGACTCCATGAATTGCAGTACGCCAGGCCTCCCTGTCCATCACCANATTTCAAGCAGGTAATTGCTACACAGATGCTGATTCAAATAAACCAACTCTAAAAAATTATGAGATGATGGAGTAAATTTGAATACTGTCTAAGCATTTGGTTATAGTAAGGTGTAATTAATTTTAAGTGGAATAAAAGTACTGTGTTTACTTATTTATTTGTTTATTGACTACAGTAAAATTTTTGTTGAGCCACTTTCAAAGATTTTTCAGTAAAAATCACTAGCTTAATCTTTAATCAATAATAGGATAAAATGGCATAGTGTCTAATGAAGGAAAATCTTAAGTGGTTGGCTACTTCACACATGTATTTTAGAGTTTCTTGGTTGGTTTTTGGAATTATTTATTATTATTAATTTTTAGAGAGTCCTTTTTTTTTAAAGATATATGTTGAAATGTTTACAAATAATATTAATGTCATAAATTATCTGTAATTTGCTTCAAAATAATCCAGATAGCATTGAGAGGAGTAGATAAGAATGTAGAAAAAGCAAGATTGGCCCTGAGCTGATGGTTGACACTAAGAACATGGTACCAGCTTGTTGTTCAGAGTTTCTGTCGAAGAAATGCAGTGTTTTGCTTATTGAAGACAGTAAGTTAGGATTAATTTATTATGTCATTCACTTTTGACTCCAGGAGAGGTTATAACAGTGGCCAGAATTTCTCCCCTGGCTTTGAAGCAGATATTCAATCTTGGGCAATGTTTCCCCATGTTCCCTCTGCTTCCCTACATTACCCTAAATGCTAAAATAAAAAAAAAAAAAAAAAAAAAATATATATATATATATATAGTGGATCTGAAGATTTAGACCAACTATGTGAAAAAAATGAAATTTCAACTGCTGTCAGGGGAGAAAAGTAATGTTTCAAGTCCAGCTTGAGCCACTATTCCTCCAGGAGATGTTCAGTTGAGGGAGAACATGGAGCTGCTGGAGTCAGTTAACCACCTCCTCGTGGAATACCATCCTCCTTCCAGCACTAAACCTTGAGGATTCCGGGTTCCATTTTATCAGAGGAGACAGCAGTCCTTTCTTTTGTATCCCCTGCATAGCCTGCCTAGTCAGTCAGCAAACTGTAGTTGAGTGAGTGAGGGATGGATAACGGAGGGTAATCAGAGGCATCATGGCATCATGAAAGGAATGCAGGCAAGTCTGGGAGGAATTCCTGGACCACTTTGTTAGTGGCCTGGAATTGTCTTCCCTTGGTAAAACTCTATACATCCTTTTTTACATTACCAAGTTAACTATTTTCCCTGTTGTCTCCATAAGTAGATTCACACTCATCCAACTGCATGTTCTTTTTTTTTGTTCAAAAAATATGATGAGAAAAACTTCTCTACCATGTCACTTTGTATATCCCACAGCAGTGTGGTTGCTGTGCTATTTTGCACAGTTATAAATGTGTTTATTCTCTCCACTAAGCTGTGATTTCAAAAGCAAAACCTCTGACATTTTCATGTTTTAATCCCCACCATGCGGCAAATGTGGGACATATAAGCAGGCAGTACATGTTGAATGAATAGATCATCCATCGACAAACATTACCGGGCATCCAAACAGGTTAACAGCATGAAGTGGCAATTTCCTTAAGTTTTTATTTTCTAGATGAACACTCCAAACATGGCTTTCTAGCTAGGATCTTGTTACTGACTTCAAAAGTCACACAAGAAAACCAGCAGAAGATTACTTTGCAGTTACTCTGACTCATATACCCATACCCTTTAAGAAACAATCATAACCAGAATTACTCAGCTTGACCTTCTCATGAGACATGGATTAGAATGACCTTTGGTATTTTCTAAAATGTAAAGCACACATATATTGCTGTTATTAAGCACACTCAACTGACCGTGCTTTCTAGTCTGTACTCCTTTCCCAAACTCTATATCCAGATGTTGCTCCATAAAGGTTTTGAATAATTGCTGGATCATTAGAAAAAGTCTCTACTCCTATGATTATCTTCAAGATTATCAAAATTCTGTTCAAAAAAATCAGTGGCACATCTCTGTAGAAATTTGTTGTTAAGAGAAGATAGACTATATACCTATTTCAGAGCCCTACTCTGGACCTTAGGTGCCTGTGAATGAGAAGGGGGTAAGGTTGGAATTATACCATAGGCTATGGCACCAGACGTTCCTGGAATCAAAGTACATATTGTAAGCAGTTATTTGATTGTTCTAGCCATGTTTTCTCAAATATAAATGGAAACAATTATACTTTTTTAGAGGGACTGTACATTTGTTGGAAGCCTTAAAATGAAGATCACTCAAATTGAATTAATGTCAGCCAATCCAGGCAAACTCAGCTCACTAATCTAGCCTGCAGTTCTATTTCTTCAATAACAAATATCAAAAACAAAACCAAAATCTCTTTAACATTTGCATTTTCTTTATCATAGGAATTGTCATCTAGTGATTTTTTTATATTCTCTCATTTCTTAGGGGAGTTCCATAGTCTTCTTTTGTGGTTAGGATATGACTTAGGTTATTGAGCAAAGTGAAGTTTTCTAATTATATAGAATGTATGTAATTCTGAGTTTACTCTTGATCTACAAGTTCCAAGAAGTTAGGTGCTTTCTGTGGGGTGTTTATCATTGAATTCCAAGTATAGAGAATGACTGACACTTAGTTGGAAATCAATAAGGTTTTCTTGACTAACTGACTGAATGCTAGATATTGGAATGAATCACGTTGGTGAGGATATATCTATGACTGAACAATATCCCCAGTGACAAATTATGGGGAAGTCCCTCAGTGAGATTTGTTTTTATCTACTGATTAGCTGGACCAAATTCCATAGATAATCAAGAAACTGAGAAAAAAGATATGATCACTTGATGAGGCCCTGGATGATGAACACCACTGCTCACTCCTTCCCTTTTTCCTGACACAAACCAGCAGCTCAACCCTGGAGCCTTTTACAATTATGGGAGGGGCATAGAACAGAGAAAGGATTATAAATGGTAGATTACATTGGAATGACTTGGTCTATATGATCTTTCTAAACTAGGCTTGAGACATCTTTGCCAATGCATATGATGCCCACAGTTAGAGTAAGGTCAATGCAGACTTTAAAAAGTGTATCTATAAACAGAATGATCTCTGCGTTCAAGAATCACTATTATTCCAGAGGCTGGGGAGGCTCACAGCCATGGCCAGAATGGTAAAATCATGCCTGTCAGAGTTCTCCAGAGAAACAGAACCAATAGGAGATGATAGATAGATAGATACAGACAAATAGGAGAGATTTATTATAGGAGCTGGCTCACATGATTATGTAGATCAAGAAGTCCCACAATCTGATCTGCCGTCTGCAAGCTGGTGGCCCAGGGAAGCTGTGAGTGTCATTCCAGTCCAAACCCCTGAGAACCACGGGACCAAGTGGTGTAAGTCCCAATCTGAGCCCAAAGGGCCAAGAATCAGGAGCATCGATATCCAGGAGAACAGGAGAAGACAGATGTCCCAGCTCAAGTAAGAGACTTATTTGTCCTTCCTACACTTTTTTGTTCTACTCAGACTTTTGAGAAATTGGATGGTGCCCACCACATTGATGAGCGAGATCTTCTTTACTCAGTCTACGAATTCAAATGTTAATCTTTCCTGAAACAGCCTTACAGACACACTCAGCAATAATGTTTCACCAGCTATTTGGGCATCCCTTCCACAGTCAAACTGACATATAAAATTAGCCATCACAAGTCCCCAGTAGGTGATTAAGAGTACCGAGGCTGTATGGAGGCAGAACAAGAACTAGGGACCAGGAGAAAGGCTGGGAAAGGAAACCTAGACTCTTGCGCCAGCCCTTCCTCTCACTTCCTGTTAGACCTTGGGTTAGTCACACTCTATCTGGGCCTTGGCTCCACCTCTGTTTATAAAACGAAGGGGCTGATAAATGATTATATTTTCTGTGTCACCAAAGAATCCTGTTTTTGACAAGGAGAAAAACTAAGCTAATTTCCCCTCCCCATCTCTTTCTACAATTTAAATGTCCTTTTGTTTTTCATTTATATGTAAATGTGTGAGACTTTGACCAAAACAAAATTACCATCTCTGGGTGACTCCTCAGCCTTCTCCTCATTAAAATTGCAGCTGCAGATTTCTAGAACCAAAAAGGGAAAAGAGAGCTCTTGTTCTGCCTCCATACAGCCTCAGTACTCTTAAGCAGCTCCTACATCATGTACTGGGGACTTGTGATGGTTAATTTTATATGTCAATTTGACTGTGGAAGGGACTGCCCAAATAGCTGGTAAAACGTTATTTCTGAGTGTGTCTGTAAGGCTGTTTCAGAAAAGATTAACATTTATGGGGATAAAATATCTTATCCCCATTCCTTTTACGAATTATATCATTCATCCAAGGAGTAAGTTTCCCAGCTGCATTGACTAGAAGACAAGTGTCATTGACAGAGGCAAGGAAGTTGAAGTTTGACTTTGACTTTAGTTTGACTGAAGGAAGAAAGATAATAGATCTGGTTTCTGATGTGTCAGATTTCTGGTAATAGCTGAACATTCAAGTAGAAAAGTAAAGTTGAACTGACTTTTTAAAATATGACTGGAAGTGACTTTTCTACTCAAACAACATGGAATTGGGGTCTAACCAAAATCAGATACATGGTTAAAAAAAGAAAAAAATGAATGTACTCTGTCATTCTCTTCTCTTTTGATGTGTAATTACTATGTGGGGGACTGAATATATTTTCATAGTTTGTGTTTTCTTCAGCTGGCATCATGGGACATGATAAATGCAATTGTGATGAAAACGTTAAATAAGTTTGTTAAACAAAAATAAAATTAAATGAGTTGGGAATGGAAAACTGGAGGTGTGATCTGAAAAACTCTTATTATCTATTATGTTACTGAACTCTATGAAAGGACTTGTGACCAACATGAATCATTCTGGGATGGTTTTAAGTACTATTTTAACTGTTTGGAAGGAAATCAGATCCTCTGAGGGGAGACCATCTTCTCATTTCATCCATAAAAATTCAAGTAAAACTTCACCAGACCACTGGGTTTGTAATGTTCAGTCTTGAGGGCTAATCTTGCCTAATTTCTTCATGAAAGAAGCGTGCTGAAGATGCTTGCCCTGTTTCTCAGTTACTGGAGGTTCCCTCAGCGCCCCCTCACCTTTCGGTTTCTTATCTCTTACCTCCTGTCACATGAAACTTTGATTTGAAACCAAGATGATTATGTTGTTTGGGAGGGAAGGGAAAATGGACTAAATAAAAGGAAGTGACTCTGAGCTGTTAAGAAGGAGAAGACCATTAATAGCCACATCTTGATTTTGTTCCGAAGCCATCCGAAAGAGTCAGGGAACAAGGTGATAATAAGAGGAAATGCGTTCCTCAAACAAAGGAGCAGACAGCAGGGGACAGCAGTTCAGGGAAAGAGGCAAGCGTTAGGGAGAGCGTGCAGAAGAAGATGCGCTAATCCCTCTGAATCATACTGGCAGGAGCACGGGCCGTTTGAACTCCTTGGCAACTTCAGCTTGGACTCAAAGTGGATTGTGAGGAATGAGAACAAAAGAAAAGTTCACTCTGAGTTCCTCTTGTCAGAGCAGGGGAAATTGCTTTGAGGCCAGCGCTAGAAGATGCTAATGGCAGAAGGCAGAACTGAGTCAAAGAAGAAAATAAAAAAGTGCCAGGTCACTGGGAGCTTGCCTAATGTAAAGTGAGATAAAATCACTACTGACAAGACATTCAGCCTAGGTCCCACCGCGTACTGCTGTGTCAGCTCAGCTGGCAAAAATCTGAAGATAATGCCTCAACTGCTCAGAGAATANAAGAACAAAAGAAAAGTTCACTCTGAGTTCCTCTTGTCAGAGCAGGGGAAATTGCTTTGAGGCCAGCGCTAGAAGATGCTAATGGCAGAAGGCAGAACTGAGTCAAAGAAGAAAATAAAAAAGTGCCAGGTCACTGGGAGCTTGCCTAATGTAAAGTGAGATAAAATCACTACTGACAAGACATTCAGCCTAGGTCCCACCGCGTACTGCTGTGTCAGCTCAGCTGGCAAAAATCTGAAGATAATGCCTCAACTGCTCAGAGAATACGCCTTCCCTAGACAAACAGTAATTGAGCTCTCACTGTGTCGGCCGAGACTAGTGCTGTTAAATGCTGGAAGGTGCGACAGGAACCCCTATGTCCTTGGACCATCTGGTTTTCTGAGCCAGAAAGGATCCTTGGAAAGGGGTACTGGGAAACCACTGCTGACCCCGCAAGGGCACGGCCTAGCAGAAAATAGGGGAGGATGGACGAGAGTCAAAATGTAACTGAAAAGAGATAGGCTTCTCTTTAACTCCTTCAGAAGAAAGAAAGACACAGTGACTAAATCTTTCTTCTCCAGGCCTGACAGTTCTCAACCATGAATCAAAAAGTTGAACAAGGCAATCATACCTTCCCTTTGGGCAGGTTTGGAATGGCTTTGGGAGTTATCTGGGGATCACGCCAGGGAGCTGGGACAACATGGGAGATCTCTTCTGTTAAAAAAACAAAATTACCTTATTGAATTCTTACAATCAAATACTGCCAACTAGCATTGCTTCCACTCATGCATCACTAAAAACAAACAGATATTTCCTTGGTATTTCCAAATACCAAATACCCAGTACTCTTGCCTGGAAAATCCCATGGACAGAGGAGCCTGGTGGGCTGCAGTCCATGGGGTCACTAAGAGTCGGACACGACTGAGCGACTTCACTTTGACTTTTCACTTTCATCATTGGAGAAGGAAATGGCAACCCACTCCAATATTCTTGCCTAGAGAATCCCAGAAATGGGGGAGCCTGGTGGGCTGCCATCTATGGGGCTGCACAGAGTCGGACACGACTGAAGTGACTTAGCAGCAGCAGCAGCAGCAACAAAGTTTGAACTTAAAATGCACCTTGATTAATATGTGAACCAGTAATTTTTTTAAAGCATAACTAACAATTCAGTTCCTAACATGAAAGTGAAAGTGTAGTCACTCAGTTGTGTCCGACTCTGAGACCCCATGGACTGTAGCCTGCCAGGCTCCTCTCTCGGT
>SJYX01014802.1:53721-182409 GCA_006410675.1 Oreotragus oreotragus | reverse complement strand
AACTCCTTCAGAAGAAAGAAAGACACAGTGACTAAATCTTTCTTCTCCAGGCCTGACAGTTCTCAACCATGAATCAAAAAGTTGAACAAGGCAATCATACCTTCCCTTTGGGCAGGTTTGGAATGGCTTTGGGAGTTATCTGGGGATCACGCCAGGGAGCTGGGACAACATGGGAGATCTCTTCTGTTAAAAAAACAAAATTACCTTATTGAATTCTTACAATCAAATACTGCCAACTAGCATTGCTTCCACTCATGCATCACTAAAAACAAACAGATATTTCCTTGGTATTTCCAAATACCAAATACCCAGTACTCTTGCCTGGAAAATCCCATGGACAGAGGAGCCTGGTGGGCTGCAGTCCATGGGGTCACTAAGAGTCGGACACGACTGAGCGACTTCACTTTGACTTTTCACTTTCATCATTGGAGAAGGAAATGGCAACCCACTCCAATATTCTTGCCTAGAGAATCCCAGAAATGGGGGAGCCTGGTGGGCTGCCATCTATGGGGTTGCACAGAGTCGGACACGACTGAAGTGACTTAGCAGCAGCAGCAGCAGCAACAAAGTTTGAACTTAAAATGCACCTTGATTAATATGTGAACCAGTAATTTTTTTAAAGCATAACTAACAATTCAGTTCCTAACATGAAAGTGAAAGTGTAGTCACTCAGTTGTGTCCGACTCTGAGACCCCATGGACTGTAGCCTGCCAGGCTCCTCTCTCGGTGGAATTCTCTAGGCAAGAATACTGGAGTGGGTTGCCATTCCCTTCTCCAGGGGATCTTCCTGACCCAGGGATTGAGCCCCAGTCTTCCGCATTGCAGGCAGATTGTTTACTATCTGAGCCACCAGGGAATTGGGCTCTCTTAATGTGGAAATCTGTAATCAGCTGCAGGAGCTAGAAACTCTAGGTGCTTTTTCTGTATATGTTGATGCATCACTGAAAAACTTTCAAATGTTAAAGATGCTAGTCTTCCCTCCAGATTCTAAACCAAGGGTTGCAAACTAGGCACACTTAGGTTTTGCATGACTAGCAGAATATTTTTTTTAAAAATTGACCCAGCATTTACAAGTTCTGAGTTTCAGTGTTCTGTGATGACCTAGAGGGGTGGGGTGGAGGGGGAGGCTCAGGGAGGGGATATATGTATACTTATGGCTGATTCATTTTGTTTTACAGCAGAAACTAGCACAATGTTGTAAAGCAATTATACTCCAGTAATAAAATAAATAATAATAATAAATTATGATGAAAATGCCAAAAAAAAAAAGCATTTATCTGAAAATCCAGATTTGTTGGCTACTCTGAAAGATTGGGAGATGTGGCAACACTGGATCCACAGCGGCAATCAGCAAGAGGTGGGTAGCTGCCGTCCTGTTTGGATGGGCACCTGCTCTCATTTGACCATCCCCACCACTCACATTAGGGTGACCACACAACTTGGCCAAGCTCGGGCACTTCTGAGAGGAAAAGGGGTGCTATTGGTAATGATGCCTGGACCGTAGACCTGAACCAGGACTGCTGTGGGCAATGAGGATGTAGACAGTCACCTCAGTTCACACTATTACACTGGACTTTCTCTTCTGATTTGCCCAACTATTAATTTGGTTATATGGTCATAAGTTAGGGATTTCCACGAGGAAGAAGGGAGAGAAAAGGTGTCAAACGAGTAAGAGACCTAAAGGGTGAAAAAAAAAAAATAAACAAATGAGAAAAAGCATATTACAGTGAATGCCAATTACACCAAACCTTCAGGTGAAGGCAGAGCCTTGCTGGTGGCTGGCTCAGCATGTAAGTTTGACCTTCCTGGCTCTCTGCCCTACACAGCACTGTCAGGTTTAATAAGCTGTAATCCTGTAGCTATGAGCGAGACTAATCAAACTGCAGAGAGCAGCCTGTTCCTAATCAGGACGGCACAGGATAATCATTTAACTCTGTGGTTCCTCAGTGAGCTCCAAGCTGCTTCAACAGAAAAAAAACATCCTGGAGAAGATGGTTGCTTACACACTCTAATCTTGACCTTTTGATGGCCTTTGTTTGAAATTTTATTAAAATTCTTTAATTACACAAATATTTAGTTTGAAAAATGTGTTAAAAGAATCTCTTCCCTTTATTCCCAGAGAATAATTAAATATCCACCAACCTTCCTCCGCCCCGCCCCAAGGCATATAGGAAACCTCAGACTCATTGATTTCTCAAGAGTCCACTTTAAGTGATCACAGACCCAAACCCTCTCCCTGGTGGCTCAGATGGTAAAGAATTTGCTTGAAATGTGCAGGACCCAGGTTCAATCCCTGGGTTAGGAAGATCCCCTGGAGAAGGGAATAGCTATCCTACCCACACCAGTGTTGTTGCCTCAAGACTTCCATGGACAGAGGAGCCTGGTAGGCTATAGTTCACGGGGTTGCAAAGAGTTGAACACAACTGAACGACTGACCCTTTCTGAGGGAGTCAATTCCTAGGCAGGTCGATAATAAGTCCAAGGGTCCCTGAGGAGAGAGGGGTCTGGAATTCTCAAGGAGGAGGAAAGGACAAACTTTTTTTTTTCTCTCTCTCTCTACGTTCCTTAGTCACATACAACAGTTTTTTCTTTAAGCCTGAAAGTGATGATTATACAAGTTCAGTTCAGTTCAGTCACTCAGTCGTGTCCAACTCTTTGCGACCTGACGGACTGCAGCAAGCCAGGCATCCCTGTCCATCACCAACTCCCGAAATTTACTCAAACATATCCATTGAGTTGATGATGCCATCCAACCATCTCATCCTCTGTTGTTCCCTTCTCTTCCTGCCTTCAATCTTTCCCAGCATCAGGGTCTTTTCAAATGAGTCAGCTCTTTGCATCAGGTGGCCAAAGTATTGGAGTTTCAGCTTCAACATCAGTTCTTCCAATGAATATTCAGGACTGATTTCCTTTAGGATGGACTGGTTGGATCTCCTAGGAGTTCAAGGGACTCTCAAGAGTCTTCTCCAACACCACAGTTCAAAAGTATCAATTCTTCGGTACTCAGCTTTCTTCACAGTCCATCTCTCACATCCATACATGACCACTAGAAAAAACCATAGCCTTGATTAAATGGACCTTTGTTGGCAAAGTAATGTCTCTGCTTTTTAATATGCTGTGTAGGTTGGTCATAGCTTTTCTTCCAAGGAGCAAGCGTCTTTTAATTTCATGGCTGCAGTCACCATCTGCAGTGATTTTGGAGCCCCCAAAAATAAAGTCTGACACTGTTTCTCCATCTATTTGCCATGAAGTGATGGGACCGGATGCCATGATCTTNAGGTTGGTCATAACTTTTCTTCCAAGGAGTAAGCGTCTTCTAATTTCATGGCTGCAGTCACCATCTGCAGTGATTTTGGAGCCCCCAAAAATAAAGTCTGACACTGTTTCCCCATCTATTTGCCATGAAGTGATGGGACCGGATGCCATGATCTTCGTTTTCTGAATGTTGAGCTTTAAGCCAACTTTTTCACTCTCCTCTTTCATTTTCATCAAGAGGCTTTTTAGTTCCTCTTCACTTTCTGCCATAAGGGTGGTGTCATCTGCAGTTCTGAGGTTATTGATATTTCTCCCAGCAATCTTGATTCCAGCTTGTGTTTCTTCCAGTCTAGCGTTTCTCATGATGTACTCTGCATAGAAGTTAAATAAGCAGGGAGACAATATACAGCCTTGACGTACTCCTTTTCCTAGTCAACCAGAAAACTTTTCTCTAAAAGTGATTTTTTATCTAAAGTTGGTGCCACTCTCACAAAGTACTAAATGAAGTTACATTCTTCATAGATCAAAGGTACTGTGGGTTACAACAAAAGAGAATTTATTAACTCAAGGTCTAATGTTGTTAATACCAAGGCTACTGCTTATTTTTCTATATATCAACTATATTAATGCACTCCTGGGTACACGATGAATAAAGATATGAAAGCTTGGCAGCAAGCATTGGCTCAACAATGAAATCCTTCAGCAATACTATTCTAATAATTTTTAACTCCTCAAAAGGCTCTATATTTTTAGAATGTTTTAAGCTTCCCGTGCCTCTCATGGTTGGGAGGCTGTGAACAATCACAGTTGTAAGAGTCCGGATAAACCTGTCAGGCAAGTTAGAAGGCCATCAGCAGGGTTTGAATTGAACACTCCTATCATGCCCAGGAGACTTATTAACTAAAGCCCTAAGTTGACTTTTTCTTGAGAAAGGTGGTCGGGGATTGCCTCCTGTTAATGTCAGAAGAGTTGGTGAAAGGCATAAAATAGTAAGACAGATTCTGGTTTTGGGGTAGATGTTCGAGCAGGTCCAGGGGGTCCCTCGAGTCCTGATCCACCTTGCTCGTCAGGTCTCTTCCACATGACCTTGTCATGGGTGGGATCTCCCATGCTGGCTCCCAGCAGTTGGTGTCTCTTTTCTCCCTTCAATTTGAGCTCTTTCTAGCTCTTGGTATAATTTTAATTGAATCATGGACATTTCTTGCATTATGAGACTCCTGATGCTATTTAAATTGTCTGTCAGTAGCTGGCCTTCCCTGACTCCACTGACAGGAGAAGCTGGGGCTGAACCTTGTGACTGCCAGATGCAAGCATTAAGTCAAGGTTATCCACTCAGCCTGTGTTGCCACCAGAAATTGGGTGCTTCTTGTTATTTCTGGGTGAGTCCTGGCCCCACACCTGGTCTCCACTGACACTGCACAGGGATAGAGGGACCATTCATTCCTGGCTGATGGGGATGAAAGTCCAGGATCTCTACTTGGTCATCTGTGGCCCTACACCAGTGGGGGTGTTGGCACTTCATTTTATCCTTATGAAGGTCTAGGCTCCCTATTTTGTCTTTGCTGGTGTGGGTGTGAATAAGGCCAGTTTTTTCTATGGCTGGAACAGACTGGTTATTGTCTGAAAAGGGAATAGCATTTATTTTTTCAAAATCTTCAGAATTGTGTTTCTTAACACAGGTGGGTATATTCCAAACTTTCTTTTTTCTTTTTAATAAGAATCCCTGGGATAGAATGTTACTGCTCTGACAGGAGGCATCTTACTCCTAAAGGGTTTGGGCAGAAAAGACTCAACTCACAGCCAGAGACTCAGGTACAATAAAACATTGGTTCCTATGGTCTGTATTTATCACATGTAGAAGCCCAATTCTGATTTGTAAAAAATCCCAGAAACTCAGAATATTTGAAAAAAAAATGTATCATTTTATTTGTACACTTAAAAAGTTGTACATAGAAACTTGTAATACAGTTGTGTAAAACTGAAAGAACTGTCAAGGAAAAGGGAGGGTGTTACCTTTATTGACTGATCATTAAGGAAGTTAAAGAAATAAAACAAAAACACAATAAAATGTTTAAAAAATTAAAGAACATTTCCCAGGTACAAATTTTATAAATACAAAACAAATTCACAAATTACTTTGAATGCTAAATAAATATCTAGTTAATAAACTCAGACTCAATACCTCCAGCCAGCACTGGTACAGCACTTCAAGGATATAAAATTGGATTCATTCATGTGTAGTGCTGAAAGAATGTGCTCATAAACAATTCTTAGATGTATATACTTTTCCCTAAACTGTGCTATAATGGAAGATTTTTCTGTGTAGATAAATCTCCCTTAATACCACACTTCTAAAAAAAAGGTCAATGACAAATAAATCATACATGGAAAAATATTTTCTGAGATATTGGAACACATGAATGATCTCAAAATGTACAAAAACCTCTGTAAACCAGTACTGTATCCAATATATCTATCAAACTTATTAGATACTGAACAAAACTGTAGCAAAGGAAATCTTTCCTACATTCTCCTGAGCACTTAATATTAAAGTTGAGAATATAGTGCAGGCCACACTTCAATGTGGTCAATCAGTTGTTATTGCTTTATACATATATGTCTGCTTTAGAGCATGATTTAATGTTCCATTTTCATGAACAATTTGATTTCTTCATATCCTTTAGAAGGACAAAATTAGATTCGTGACTTTTTTGCAGCCGGTGGTGTGCTAACTTGATCCACATTCCCAGGTGTGACATGGAGTCCAAGTTTTTGAGCCTGAATATGAAAAAATGCTTGAAGCCTAGTTCCAGCTTTTGCTTCACTTGTGTTACGAGGGTTGTACTCAAAGCAGTTCGAAAACATTAATTCAATATCATCAATAAACTCAGCTAGAATGAAAAAACCAAATGAAATTAGATGAAAGTCAATTATAAATATAATCTTTGTTGGTATCATATCTGGAAATCTCATCAAGAAAATGTAAGTCCACTTTTTTTTTGAAAACTGAAACAAGGTGGAAGAACTGAAGCTTAATATTTAATTAGATGTATTTTATATAACTGTACAGAATGTCTATTAAGATCAGGTTCTATAAAATATCTTTAACTTATCTAATCCCCATCCATCTTTCATTTCCATATATGCATGTATATGCATTTTAGGGATTTCTTGGGATGCCATCTACACAATTACATTAATATGCATCATTGAAAGAAAAACATCCTCTACTTCCTTAAAAATAATTATCAGAGAAAAACATAAATTACTCACATGCTAATTTATATTCACACTTGTTCACTTTTTCACGAATTATATTTAAGGCAATGGGCTTTTTGATGATGTCATAATAGTCTGGGACCTGTAAAATAATTCAAATATATCTCTCCTATAGACAATTTATTGAAGATAAGTAGTCAAATATATGCAAGCTCTGCACTTAAAAGCAATATTAACCTCTGAATACTATTATTCCATTAAAATTACATAATACATTTTAGTCATTATAATGTTGTAAAAGATTATTTGATACTGTAAAAGTCTCTCTCTATATATATATACATATATGTATCTATAAAAAACTTCTTTAATGAGCATGACTACATTTGTAACGAAGAATAAAACATGTATGACAAAATTTGGCACAAAAAACTACTTAGGAAAAACAAGTTGCAGTCCAAATGAGAGCCAATTTTTCTAAGATGCTATTTCAGTTAACCCTTCACATTTTGGCTCTATAAGTCTCAAAACAGAAATCTGATGATGTCACTTTTTCATTCAGAAACCTTTACCTGATATTGATAAATGAGGCCCTTTACAATCCAGTTGTATCTGAGCCCCTCTAATATACCCTCTGCTCCATTCAAACTATATCCATCATTCCCATATTCTTATTTCTAGGTCTTTAACTTGCCTTCTCTCCCTAAGATGTCTTTATTCCACTTGTCACTGTTGAAATTCTATTTTTCTTCCATAAAAAAACTTTCTAATTCCTGCTATTTCCTCCCTCTGAAATGCTCAAATCTATCCTCTCTTTTCTACTTCTGCAAGATCAGTATAACTTCCAGTACGGTACTCTAACACTGTCCTGTCTCTGCTATGGCACATCGTATTCTGCCATACATACATAAATAACCACAGCACCATCTCAGACTCCTTAGTTAGGTTATGCCATCTCTGTTAAGAGTACCTTTTATATCAATGTTTCTCAAAATGGGGTTCCTGGGCCAGCACTATCAGCATCATTTGGGCATCATCCCAGACCTAGGGACTCAAGGACTCTGGGGTGGGGCCCAGTCAGCTGTGTTTTAACAAGCCCTCCCGTTGATTCTGGTGTATGCTAACATTTAAGAAACACTATTTTACATAAGGGAAGTACCAAAAATGGTACTTAGTTGAATCAACTCTATTCATATTCATTACACAGAATAAAAACAGTGAGGTTACTGCAACACACTGTCATCGTTTATAAGAATCAGTCACAGGACTAGAAGGGACTGAGACTATGCTAACTTCATTTTCTTCAGTATAGGAACCAACTGTCCAAGTTTTGCCTTGTTTTCTAAGTAGACAGTGATTAAATAAGCATTTTGACCATCTCAAGTTGCCATGCAGACTAAATCAGATAATATACACAAATATATTTTATATAGTCCAGTATTATTACCTGAATTTTAGAAACGAGTTTCAAAAATGGCCAGCTGTCATCATGCCGTACCAATTCCACAACAAGTTGTTCAAAAGCAGACAGTTCATGAACTCCTCCCTGTCGACCTGAACTCCTTCGATTAAGTGTTATAGGAGATGATTCTGAACAAATAATTATATTAACTTTAGGTGACGATAAAATGAAGTATTTGGTCAATACAAACAATTATCAGAATAAAAAAGATAGCTGGTAATCACTCCCTAACAATATTTAACAATAAGTTAAATAAGGCATATAAATACAAACTACATTCAAACAGAAAATCAACACTCTACACACTGAGATGTTAAACTAACAAATATTCTGAGAGACAGGTAAATCTGGACCAAGTGTTCATTATTTGCTTTTGATCTTAAAAATTTCAAATTGAAATAAACACTCTTTGGGAAGAGACTGGTGTATAAAGAGTGTAATACAAAAGGTAATTCTAGAACACAAAGTTTTTGGGTTGTTCTAAAAATATGTTTTCAACTACAGTAAGATGAAAGCAAGCAATCATCTGGCATTTCCTGAAATACATCCTTAAGAAAATAACCTCTTCAGATCTAGAAATCTGGCCTCTTTATAAATTACCTTGCATAACAGAAAATATTTCTCAATGATGAAATAAAAGATTGTTCTTATAAATCTAACTTCATATGGAGAATTTTCTTAAAGCAAAATGCTTTTTCATAAAATGTAAGGTATATAATGAGATCTAAGGTGTATGAATTAGTAGGAAAGGGTAGTATAGTCCATAGATAAATCTAGGTGTTTAAATTCTCTGCTTAAATGTAAATCCACACATTTCCCTGTTTATTTGTCCTTAGAACCATGTTACAAATCGGTTAAAAACATTTTTTTTCCAGCAGGTTTTTTGTTTGTTTTTTTTTAAATAAAAATGCTTCAGGTATATTATTTTCCAAATAGCTCGGGGTTCAGGATTGTGGAAGAGCAAAACACGTAAGAGGATAGGAAAAGCTCAATTAGATCTTGGTACAAAGTTACCTCATATCCACAACCCACCAAACCTGACAACCTGATGACTGCATTGTTGCATTCTTTCACCAATGAATTAATCCTGTGATGTGTTTATACAGTAAAAGCTACCTAAAATTCTTCAAAGAACAGTAATTAGCATTAAAATTTTTTTTTAATTGGAGGATAACTGCTTTACAATGCTGTGTTGTTGCTGTACAACGTGTATCAGCTATAAGTATACATATAACTCTTCCCTCTTGAGCCTTCCTCACACCTGCCCTGCCTCCCCCATCCCACCCCTTTAGGCTGTCATAGAGCACTGAGCTGAGCTCCTTGTGCTATAAAGTTGCTTCCCAATAGCTATCTATTTTACAAAAAGTAGTGTATTTATGTCAATGACTAGTAGCATTTTTTACATGTAATTTCTTTTTTGAAATACCAAGGTTTTATTATCACTGATAAAGAAAAGAGAATATAGCATTAAAGAGATTAATGACTAAAGAGATTACATAGATAAATATGACAAATAATTTATCATATAATAAATATGATAAAAACAAAACAACCCTATATAGTACATAAACAATTTATATATTATATATAAATATTTTAAAAATTATCAGAATAAAAAAGATAGCTGGTAATTACTCCCTAACAATATTAATGTTCCCAACTCTCCCTTGCCCCCAATTCAGTGTATCAGGTGGGAACCTTACCAAATTACCAATTGTAGCTTGTCTAGGTGATGTTGAGTATGTGCGTTTTGAAGGAAGCAAAGGTGGATGAGAATGAAATGTGTTATAATGTGACATACTGAGGTTGTTCAAGTGCCGGGAGCCAGCACACGAGATCCCACCCATGACAAGGTCATGAGGAGAAGACCTGACAAGCAAGGCAGATCAGGACTCCAGGGATCTCAAAAAGCTGCCCCGACGCTCACCTTGAAGATGGTATCTATCTTTCTGATGCGTGCTATACTAGACTGCTCCCTAATTTCTGTGACACAGGCAGAAGGCCTTCCCCAATCTCTTTCAGAACAAAATCAACTTAAAACTTTAATCAATATGTCCCCCGAACAGTGGCATCCTATAAGATTATCCAGGATGAGAAGACTATTTCAATCTGAACCCCTTTTGCTAGCATTTTAGTTTGCTTGACAAATGTGTTTATGCCCTTGGTACTAATGCACATGACTGTTCACGACACCTTAATCATAAACAGCATAAAGAACCTGAACACACAAAAGGCCCTAATAGGCACAGAGCCCTTTGGGGGGTGAGCAAGCCCTATTAGAAAACATAAAAAATATTATTCTATAAAGTTGTTCCTGGATCAATGCTTACTTGCTGTGTTCTTGCTCTTAATGTGCTGAGGTTGTACAATAAAAACTATTGTCAGGAATTGAGAAGAGTTTAGCCCTAGTGTGAAAGCAATAAAACAATTGTTAATTTTAGCCAAGAGTATAAATTTACCTGGTGACTTTTGCAAGAGAGCTGACTTTTATGTTACATTTCTACTATGTTGCAACCTGCTGTACCTTTACCCTATGAGACTGCAACTTTTCTGTTTTCTGTTAAGCTCAAGGCCAGAAGATAATGCACTAAAGTCTACTATGTTAAAGACTCTCATAAACAAAGAAGTATGTAGAAAACATCTTGGGTGTCGTAAAGGACAAACTGATGTAATGCTGGACTAACTCTGTACACTCCTCTCTCATTTCCCTTTAGAAATGCACTAACTTAGGATATAAAAACTACTGTGAAAAGTAAAGCTGCGGTAGCAGATCAGCAGACCCTGCTGCACACCCTAGTCTGGTCTCTCTCTCTCTCTTTCTCTCTGCTCTTGCTGATGCCATTCATCTTGAGAGTGCCCCTAAATCCTCCCAAGGCTGGACCCCAGCAAGTGGCGCCCGAACAGGGACCCAAAGGTAAGCCCCCCCATTGTCCAGTTTTCGGGACAGCTAGGACCCCACTAGGGCGCTACAGGGCCCCCGGCATAAGAAAGGTAGGGTAAGACAAGTGGGTAGGATTGAAACTTCTTTTCACGTTTAAGAAACAGCTAAGATGGGCAGCAGTGAATCAAAGGAAAGACAGCTTTTTATTGGGGTTATATTACAGTTGTTAACTAAAAGAGGTATTAAAGCAAAAAAGGCTAGTGTTCAGTCTTTTTTCACATTTGTACAGGAGCAATGTCCTTGGTTTCCGGAAGAAGGCACTGTTAACTTAGATACTTGGGAGAAGGGTGGAAAGAAATTAAAAGCTTATTATACCTTGCACGGACCAGAAAAAATTCCTAATGAAACCTTTTCTTTATGGAACATGATTAGAGATGAATTAGACCCCCTTCATGAATCTGAAAAAATAAAAGTTAAAGGGGAGGAAGAAGATACTGATTCCAAACTGAGTTATCAACAGCTAAGGGAGATGCTGGCTGCCATGAACACCAATAGTCATTTACAAAGTGGGGATGAAAAGGAGGAACAGCTTTTGCCCCAAGATGAAAAAGATTTAGAAGCAGCAGCAGCTCACTATCATTCTGATGAAGATTGGTCCTATTTTGCTAAAAATGCTCCTAAAAGTCTAAGAGATACATCTCCAATTAGGACTTCTGTAAAATTTATATTTTACATAAATATATAGTAGAATTTATATTTTACTTTCTTATAATATTGTATATTATACTGTATTGTATATTGTGATACATAATTATATATCATACATATAATTGATATATATGTCATAATACATAATATATAAATTTATATTTGAATCCATGGTATCCAATGGTAATTATATATGATTATATATATAATTGTATGTATATGTATGTATGTTTTATGTGTATACATATATATGTATATTATATAATTACACATATATGTATATATATAATGATTATATATTCGCCATGTGACAGTCCCCCAGACATCTGGTTCCCCCATTGCTTCGACCACAAAAGAGGAAGGGCACTCCTCTGCTCCTGCCTCCGCCACCCACCTGGAAAAGTCTGGCAGACTCTAAGACAACTGGCAGCAGAGATCCCGGAAGAACAAACGGTAGAACCACCCACTAAGCAGATGTCATGGCTTTGCATAAAAGACCATGATCCCCCTACTCCTTTAAGCCACAGGAAACCACCAGGACGTCCTGCGCGGGCAACTCAACAAGCCTCTATACCCACGTGGGGGCAAATTAAGTCACTCTGCCACCAAGCGCAGGGAATAGCTTCTCTACAGGGATATTCAGCCTCTCCTGAAAAGGTTTTTATTGCTATTCTTGCTTTATTGTCTTTCCAGCTAAGTGCTACCCCTTCTACATTGGAAAATTACTGGGCATATTTCCCTGATTCCCTGACCTTCCAAGTAGTTACTTGGAACAGTGACCCTATATGGGTCCACACAAACCCGCCTCATCTCTTGGAAGGATCCTCCACTTCCTATGATAAAGATCATTATTCTATGAAGTTTAATTATACCTTTAGGGGATTAACAGATGATCTTCCTGTTTGTTTTAACTTCCCCCCTAGCCATACAAAAAGCTTTATTACTCCCACTAAACAGGGATGTATTGGAGCCTCCAAAAAGGCAATTCTGACAGATTCCCCAACATCAAAATTTACATATAAAAAAGGGGACTGGTCAGTTTGGATGTTACAAGCTCATATGCCCGGGGTCCTTGACCCTTATAAATCCTTGTTTCTCAACCCTCCACTGAAATATCCAAATTGTGTTGATGTTGCTCCTTCAGACGTCGTATGGAAAACTATTGACCACCGCCTAGGATACCCGCCATGGAAATCTTGTACTTACAATTCAAGAATAGACTATAGAATACCAGGAGGCGGAAACTATTTGGTAGAAGACTGAAGCAATCCAAACCCAAGTCAAGATCCAAAATCTGTCCATGGCTATACCACTAAATTTAGTAACTGGAAAGATCATTCCATCCCATGGGCACTGGCAGCCAATAGATGGCATTATAATCAATTTGTTCCCCCCATGTTGTCCTATACAGCTAAGGGCACGACCTTTTGGCAACCGCAAATTTGGAAAGCTCTTGCTGCCACCTCTCTCGTCACCCTATCCCGGCCAGAAAACGACTCTACCTATTCTGTACTTGCCTGCTTACCCTCCCCTTACATTTTTCTAGGCACTAACGACTCTGAAAGGCTTCATATACAGATGAACTACTCAGGAGGACTGAATATAGTCTACTGTGAACAATGCATGCTTTCATCCTGCCTAACCCCTCAATATAATATTAGTTCCTTTGTGGTGTTGCGACGCCCACCTCACCTTATGGTGCCCGTCACAAACTCTCTGACTGAGCACTCAGAAGCTTGAGATCCGTCTGGTTGTCTTAAAAAATAAAAAAGGGGGAGACGCCAGGAGCCAGCACACGAGATCCCACCCATGACAAGGTCATGAGGAGAAGACCTGACAAGCAAGGCAGATCAGGACTCCAGGGATCTCGAAAAGCTGCCCCGGCGCTCACCTTAAAGATGGTATCTATCTTTCTGATGCGTGCTATACTAGACTGCTCCCTAATTTCTGTGACACAGGCAGAAGGCCTCCCCCAATCTCTTTCAGAACAAAATCAACTTAAAATTTTAATCAATATGTCCCCCGGGCAGTGGCATCCTATAAGATTATCCGGGATGAGAAGAGTATTTCAATCTGAACCCCTTTTGCTAGCATTTTAGTTTGCTTGACAAATGTGTTTATGCCCTTGGTACTAATGCACATGACTGTTCACGACACCTTAATCATAAACAGCATAAAGAACCTGATCACACAAAAGGCCCTAATAGGCACAGAGCCCTTTGGGGGGTGAGCAAGCCCTATTAGAAAACATAAAAAATATTATTCTATAAAGTTGTTCCTGGATCAATGCTTACTTGCTGTGTTCTTGCTCTTAATGTGCTGAGGTTGTACAATAAAAACTATTGTCAGGAATTTAGAAGATAAGAGTTTAGCCCTAGTGTGAAAACAATAAAACAATTGTTAATTTTAGCCAAGAGTATAAATTTAACTGGTGACTTTTGCAAGAGAGCTGACTTTTATGTTACATTTCTACTATCTTGCAACCTGCTGTACCTTTACCCTATGAGACTGCAACTTTTCTGTTTTCTGTTAAGCTCAAGGCCAGAAGATAATGCACAAAAGTCTACTATGTTAATGACTCTCATAAACAAAGAAGTATGTAGAAAACATCTTGGGTGTCGTAAAGGACAAACTGATGTAATGTTGGACTAACTGTATGCTTCTCTCTCCTTTCCCTTTAGAAATGTACTAACTTAGGATATAAAAACTACTGTGAAAAATAAAGCTGCAGCAGCAGACCAGNCTAAAGTCTACTATGTTAAAGACTCTCATAAACAAAGAAGTATGTAGAAAACATCTTGGGTGTCGTAAAGGACAAACTGATGTAATGCTGGACTAACTCTGTACACTCCTCTCTCATTTCCCTTTAGAAATGCACTAACTTAGGATATAAAAACTACTGTGAAAAGTAAAGCTGCGGTAGCAGATCAGCAGACCCTGCTGCACACCCTAGTCTGGTCTCTCTCTCTCTCTTTCTCTCTGCTCTTGCTGATGCCATTCATCTTGAGAGTGCCCCTAAATCCTCCCAAGGCTGGACCCCAGCAAGTGGCGCCCGAACAGGGACCCAAAGGTAAGCCCCCCCATTGTCCAGTTTTCGGGACAGCTAGGACCCCACTAGGGCGCTACAGGGCCCCCGGCATAAGAAAGGTAGGGTAAGACAAGTGGGTAGGATTGAAACTTCTTTTCACGTTTAAGAAACAGCTAAGATGGGCAGCAGTGAATCAAAGGAAAGACAGCTTTTTATTGGGGTTATATTACAGTTGTTAACTAAAAGAGGTATTAAAGCAAAAAAGGCTAGTGTTCAGTCTTTTTTCACATTTGTACAGGAGCAATGTCCTTGGTTTCCGGAAGAAGGCACTGTTAACTTAGATACTTGGGAGAAGGGTGGAAAGAAATTAAAAGCTTATTATACCTTGCACGGACCAGAAAAAATTCCTAATGAAACCTTTTCTTTATGGAACATGATTAGAGATGAATTAGACCCCCTTCATGAATCTGAAAAAATAAAAGTTAAAGGGGAGGAAGAAGATACTGATTCCAAACTGAGTTATCAACAGCTAAGGGAGATGCTGGCTGCCATGAACACCAATAGTCATTTACAAAGTGGGGATGAAAAGGAGGAACAGCTTTTGCCCCAAGATGAAAAAGATTTAGAAGCAGCAGCAGCTCACTATCATTCTGATGAAGATTGGTCCTATTTTGCTAAAAATGCTCCTAAAAGTCTAAGAGATACATCTCCAATTAGGACTTCTGTAAAATTTATATTTTACATAAATATATAGTAGAATTTATATTTTACTTTCTTATAATATTGTATATTATACTGTATTGTATATTGTGATACATAATTATATATCATACATATAATTGATATATATGTCATAATACATAATATATAAATTTATATTTGAATCCATGGTATCCAATGGTAATTATATATGATTATATATATAATTGTATGTATATGTATGTATGTTTTATGTGTATACATATATATGTATATTATATAATTACACATATATGTATATATATAATGATTATATATTCGCCATGTGACAGTCCCCCAGACATCTGGTTCCCCCATTGCTTCGACCACAAAAGAGGAAGGGCACTCCTCTGCTCCTGCCTCCGCCACCCACCTGGAAAAGTCTGGCAGACTCTAAGACAACTGGCAGCAGAGATCCCGGAAGAACAAACGGTAGAACCACCCACTAAGCAGATGTCATGGCTTTGCATAAAAGACCATGATCCCCCTACTCCTTTAAGCCACAGGAAACCACCAGGACGTCCTGCGCGGGCAACTCAACAAGCCTCTATACCCACGTGGGGGCAAATTAAGTCACTCTGCCACCAAGCGCAGGGAATAGCTTCTCTACAGGGATATTCAGCCTCTCCTGAAAAGGTTTTTATTGCTATTCTTGCTTTATTGTCTTTCCAGCTAAGTGCTACCCCTTCTACATTGGAAAATTACTGGGCATATTTCCCTGATTCCCTGACCTTCCAAGTAGTTACTTGGAACAGTGACCCTATATGGGTCCACACAAACCCGCCTCATCTCTTGGAAGGATCCTCCACTTCCTATGATAAAGATCATTATTCTATGAAGTTTAATTATACCTTTAGGGGATTAACAGATGATCTTCCTGTTTGTTTTAACTTCCCCCCTAGCCATACAAAAAGCTTTATTACTCCCACTAAACAGGGATGTATTGGAGCCTCCAAAAAGGCAATTCTGACAGATTCCCCAACATCAAAATTTACATATAAAAAAGGGGACTGGTCAGTTTGGATGTTACAAGCTCATATGCCCGGGGTCCTTGACCCTTATAAATCCTTGTTTCTCAACCCTCCACTGAAATATCCAAATTGTGTTGATGTTGCTCCTTCAGACGTCGTATGGAAAACTATTGACCACCGCCTAGGATACCCGCCATGGAAATCTTGTACTTACAATTCAAGAATAGACTATAGAATACCAGGAGGCGGAAACTATTTGGTAGAAGACTGAAGCAATCCAAACCCAAGTCAAGATCCAAAATCTGTCCATGGCTATACCACTAAATTTAGTAACTGGAAAGATCATTCCATCCCATGGGCACTGGCAGCCAATAGATGGCATTATAATCAATTTGTTCCCCCCATGTTGTCCTATACAGCTAAGGGCACGACCTTTTGGCAACCGCAAATTTGGAAAGCTCTTGCTGCCACCTCTCTCGTCACCCTATCCCGGCCAGAAAACGACTCTACCTATTCTGTACTTGCCTGCTTACCCTCCCCTTACATTTTTCTAGGCACTAACGACTCTGAAAGGCTTCATATACAGATGAACTACTCAGGAGGACTGAATATAGTCTACTGTGAACAATGCATGCTTTCATCCTGCCTAACCCCTCAATATAATATTAGTTCCTTTGTGGTGTTGCGACGCCCACCTCACCTTATGGTGCCCGTCACAAACTCTCTGACTGAGCACTCAGAAGCTTGAGATCCGTCTGGTTGTCTTAAAAAATAAAAAAGGGGGAGACGCCAGGAGCCAGCACACGAGATCCCACCCATGACAAGGTCATGAGGAGAAGACCTGACAAGCAAGGCAGATCAGGACTCCAGGGATCTCGAAAAGCTGCCCCGGCGCTCACCTTAAAGATGGTATCTATCTTTCTGATGCGTGCTATACTAGACTGCTCCCTAATTTCTGTGACACAGGCAGAAGGCCTCCCCCAATCTCTTTCAGAACAAAATCAACTTAAAATTTTAATCAATATGTCCCCCGGGCAGTGGCATCCTATAAGATTATCCGGGATGAGAAGAGTATTTCAATCTGAACCCCTTTTGCTAGCATTTTAGTTTGCTTGACAAATGTGTTTATGCCCTTGGTACTAATGCACATGACTGTTCACGACACCTTAATCATAAACAGCATAAAGAACCTGATCACACAAAAGGCCCTAATAGGCACAGAGCCCTTTGGGGGGTGAGCAAGCCCTATTAGAAAACATAAAAAATATTATTCTATAAAGTTGTTCCTGGATCAATGCTTACTTGCTGTGTTCTTGCTCTTAATGTGCTGAGGTTGTACAATAAAAACTATTGTCAGGAATTTAGAAGATAAGAGTTTAGCCCTAGTGTGAAAACAATAAAACAATTGTTAATTTTAGCCAAGAGTATAAATTTAACTGGTGACTTTTGCAAGAGAGCTGACTTTTATGTTACATTTCTACTATCTTGCAACCTGCTGTACCTTTACCCTATGAGACTGCAACTTTTCTGTTTTCTGTTAAGCTCAAGGCCAGAAGATAATGCACAAAAGTCTACTATGTTAATGACTCTCATAAACAAAGAAGTATGTAGAAAACATCTTGGGTGTCGTAAAGGACAAACTGATGTAATGTTGGACTAACTGTATGCTTCTCTCTCCTTTCCCTTTAGAAATGTACTAACTTAGGATATAAAAACTACTGTGAAAAATAAAGCTGCAGCAGCAGACCAGCAGACCCTGCTGCACATCCTAGTCTGGTCTCTCTCTCTTTCTCTGCTCTTGCTGATGCCGTTCATCCTGAGGGTACCCCTGGATCCTGCCGAGGCTGGACCTCAGCATTCAAGTTTTGGCCAAATTTCTCCATTAATCACAAAACGCTTTAGCAAATTTCTTTCAAGTACTCTGCTACACTACTACAAACACTAGCAGTGTAGTTAACCTTTATTCCCGAAAGAGCTGCCCCTTCCTTGAACATTATGCTTCAGGTCAGGTTGCTCCCTAAAAACTCTGTATAGTGGACAGCCTTTCAAAAATGATACAAACTATCTCAACATTCAATCGTTCCAGATTACTCAATTTTCTTATGCGAAAACAGATTAATTTAGAATCTTCATACCTGCAGATTGTCTTTTCCTGCCTCTTCTCTTGGATTCACTATCTTGGAGGGAAAGTTTTGAAGCAACATTTAGAGGACTTGACTGCTCACTTGACTTTGTGGCAATCACCCGGAAGTTAGGGAAGTTGGGACTATTTTCTGGTGTATTATTAGCACTCTTTCTGCCTCTGCGCTTTCTACGAGGACTAAGTAGTTCCACAAATACATCTGCTTGCAGTGTGCCATGACTCTGGCGAGTAGAACGACTGGAGATTCTTAAAGATTTAGTTTCTGTAGGAGGAGCAGATTTTATCTTTCTTAGGCTTCTACCCGTAGTTTTAGAAGAAATAGTTGTTTTCGGTGTACTCTGCTGACTCCGTGAAGTGTATCTTCCAGGGTCTTGTCGTTGGCCACGACTTGAGAAAGAAGAGCTAAGTCTCCCTCTTGTTTTAATTGGTAATCTAACTTGTGGTCTTCCTCGTTTTGGTGGGCTATAAACAGTGTTAGAAAACAATTATTGTACAGAGCAATGATGCACATATGATACTTCTATCCCCCTTGTTCTACTATTCAGCCAATGAATTTAACACACATAACTTACGTGTTACTGAGACTTATCGTCAGTAACACACGGATAAGTAACATCCTTATTACTCCGTTTTTTCCCCTGGTAGTTCAGATGGTAGAGAATCTGCTTGCAATGCAGGAGACCTGGGTTTGATCCCTGTGTCAGAAAGATCCCCTGGAGAAGGAAATGGCAGCCCACTCCAGTATTCTTTCTTGGAAAATTCCATGGACAGAGGAGGCTGGAGAGTATAGTCCATGGGATTGCAAAGCGATGGACATGACTGAGTGAC
Source organism: Oreotragus oreotragus (assembly GCA_006410675.1). Taxonomy (NCBI): domain Eukaryota; kingdom Metazoa; phylum Chordata; class Mammalia; order Artiodactyla; family Bovidae; genus Oreotragus; species Oreotragus oreotragus. The sequence goes on along the minus strand of SJYX01014802.1, from coordinate 163,176 downwards.
CATCTTTCACTTTTTTTTTTTAAACTTAGAACTGATGAAATCTAAAATGTGCTTTCATGTATTTCTTTGTAATGCAAGGAGAACCTGTAATAATTTCTCAGTATAACTCCAGCACATCATCATGAAAATCAAATCGGAAGTCATGAATAAACTGCAATCAGATCCTCAGAAGAACTAACTAAATGGACTTGATCATGTTGAAAACTTAAAATGCATATCTTTAGTTTCCATATGCTTCAGGAGACTGTCACTCTTCATTATTATTGATACTGAGGTAACCTACAGTTTTAGCAATGGGTCCCACAAAAGTAGGCCTTAAACCTACGATTCCTCAACACCAGGCCAAGAATCTCTTTGCTGTATTTTGATGTTTACTGTAAGATACCAAACTATATTCAACCTTTTAATTGCCTTTATGTTGCAGATTAAGATGATATAATCCCATTAAGCCTCCTATATCCATCTCCCCATATACCTGAACCTCTGGTTTGCCTAAAATATTTCCAAGAATTTTCCAAGTTCTTTACTGTCTTTATGTTTAATATAATACTGTTGAGTTGGTGCTACTAAACAACTTGCTTGAAATAGAGGGTCTGGCTCTCTCTCATCTCCCTCAGGCTGTGACCTTTTTGGACTGTGTCAGTTCCAGCTGCCCTTGCTGCACACTCACTTTCTTGATTCCACGTATGTTATGTGTGCACGCTCAGTCGCTCAGCCCTGTCCAACTCTTTGCAACCCCAAAGACTATAGCCTTCGAGGCTCCTCTCTCGTGGAATTCACCAGGCAAGAATACTGGAATCAGTAGCCATCTCCTACTACAGGGGATCTTCCCGACTCAGGGATTGAACCTGCATCTCCTACGTAGGCAGGTGGATTCTTTACCACTGAATCATCTGGGAAGCAATTCCACATGAATGGAGTTCAATTGTTGAAAACAGATGGAGAGTCTTAGAGACAAACAAGAGACTGCCCAGCAGGAATAACCAAATCCATTCATTAGGCCTGGGTGACACAGCTTGTGCTAAGCTGTCAAATACCTGGCTATGCACCAGTATAGTACAGTAGTGTAGTAGGTGCTGACATGGCAGGAGTATAAAAATACAACGTGCTTCCTGACATTTCTCTCTGTTGACTACCAAGATCACCAATATTTGGGTATAACTTCTTGAGAAACATGCATCCAGAGCTGTGCTCATCTGTCTCTCCTAGCTGTCCTCTGGACTGCTTATTTGCTAAAGTAAAAAATTAAGTAATAACCTTAATGAGGCTCTGACTTGACATCCTATCCAAACTTAAACTCATACTTGACTTTGTTGTCTGGCTAAGTTCACACAAGGACTATACCCCTTTGGGAATAATTTCATATGTTTATAATACATAAAAAACAAGGGGAACTTTACGACACTATACTGACACTTGTTTTTTTAAAAATTAGAGGCTCAACCATTCCATTTGTATTTGAAAAGGCAAGAGATTGCCTAGTCGTGACTCACGAACTCTTATTTCATGTTAGGATTTACCTGACTTCTTCTTCTTCTTGAGAATCATCTTCATCTTGTTCTACCTCATACTCTTCCTCTTCACTTTGACCCTCTTCTTCATCACCATCAACTTCATCATCCTCACCTTCCATACTACCTTCCATCTCATCATCACTTTCCAAGGATGGTCTCTGTCTAGAGGAGAGTCTTCTAGAACGCTGCTTTGGCCGACACTCTGGACAAAACCAGTCTCCTTCTGGCACAGTCTGATAAATCACATAAATGATCAGTAATCATCTCTCACTCAAAATCTCAATTCTAATCTGAGAAGCAGAAGAAGAAAAAAAAAATACCTTGAGCTTTGGTCGAACACAGTAGGTATGGTGACCCCGATCACAGCCATCACAAAGTACCATGTTTTCAGCATCACCCTTCTTTCGGCATATCTTGCAACGGGCATTCAGTATAGATTTAGACCATATCACACTACGATCCAGGGTGGAGAGATGAAGAAAGACTTGGGATAGACTAGCAGAAGAAAGGAGAGACTCTCTCCAACGGTCCAGGACTGTTTTATAAGAACGCCCACTGTCACTGGCATCTTAAATGAAAGGGAAAGTAATTAAAACTTCCTCGGCAAACCCTAGACATCTCCTAGAACTATTTTCTTGGTATTATTAAATAGGTAAGAATTTAGAGTTCTTCTCTCCTAATACTTCACAAAAAGACCATATTGATATTAAAAACAAAAAATTCATGATAAAGAAAATTTGCTGAGCCACACCTTGTTTATGACATGAATGAAGAATTACTTAAATCTGTAAAACAAATACTTGGGGATTTCAACAGTTAAAAGAGAAAAATAACTTAGGGCAATGTGTTCTCAATCTAGCAATCTACTTCTTTGTATCAAATCTTGATCTTATTTAGCAAGTCAGCTACTATTCATATGAATCAAGAATGTCACTGCCTCATTTGCAGATAAAAGACGGATTGATCTTTAAGTTAAGTCTCAATCATATCTGAGGTTTCTTTTGGGGCTAATGAAAATGCTCTGAAGTTAGATAGCAGTGCATAACTGTACAATTGTGAATACATTAAAAACCACTGAACAGAACAATTTAAAAAGGGTGAATTTTATATATGTGAAATATGGTTCAATGAAACTGTTACTAAAAATATCAATTATGTATAAATGCCAACTATATTGCCTCCTATATCTAAGAAAATATTATTTTTAAAATAAGGTAAATTTTAAAAATGTTAATACCCCCTTAAAAATAACTTTCAGTACCAATTTTTATACAGAAACATTTGAATCTATTAAGAATCATTTGACTGGATGCTATTAATCTAGCTAGTCTATCATTTTACATTGGCATGTGATATTGACCTCAAATTGATCTTCACTACTCCAACTACCTTAGTTTTCCTAAGACATTATACTTAACTATAAAGTGCTTACCACATCACATCAAAATTCTAAAAGATATATCCTCAAATGGAATCTCATGGATAACAGCATGACAGTTAAGAAAACATAGGCTATGGAGTCAATCTGCCTTGAGGTGAGCACTAGCTCCCCTATACAGCTGGGCAAGGTACTTAAGGTGCCTCAGCAGCAGTACGTGGCTAGCTTATACCACTGATTAAATGAGATAATATATACATAAGACATGTAAACTCTCTCTGTCACACTGTAAATGCTACTATTGTTATTATTCCTGCATTGTATTTTCCCTCCAATATGCAGCATTTTAGAAGATATGAAACAAGTCTACTCTATGGCCCCTGCTCTTAAGAAAACTTTAATACAGCTGCGAGGATGAAGATGTACACAATGAGGGGAAGTCATAAAGCAAGAGACCTATCAATCACTAGCAGATCTTGAACTTTTGTTTTGACTGTTACGCAGAAGGGAGAGATAGGACATGAAACCTAGGGTCCACTCAATGTGGTCAATCTTCCCTTAAAAGTTAGGGCACCAAAAGGCTGCACCTGTAAGTGTCAGAGTGGAAACAGGTACCACAAAGGAAGCAGGCAAGGAAATCTGCTCATCTAGAGTGTGATATTGGGTGGAAAGGGGAAATACATCTATTTTATGTAACTACAAGCAAACCCTTAAACAGGTTTAAAACCTAAAAAAACACAAGCTAAGATTTTATTTTTTTTTTTTTCCATCCATCAAATATTTATTGAGTATCTATTATATACCAGGCTTTCCCCTAGGTCTGAGTAGACAAGATTCAAAATATCTGTGGCATTCTAGTAAAGAGGAGAAAAAATAAGTAAGCAAATAATTAAGTGTATAATCACATGTAAGATTTTAGGTAGCAGTAAGCGCATTAAAGAGAAAGAAGGTAGGTAAAGGAGACAAGTGAACGGAAATGGGGGCATTTTCAGGTAGAGCATGGAGAACAGAAAGACATGTCAATGCAAAGACCTTGAGGAAGTCACAGAACCATGGAGGGGTTTCTACAGGGACCACTCCAGAGGAGTGGACAGAGGACAGACAAAGCCAAGCAAAGAATGAGTCTGGGCAGTGCTCGCAGCTGAGGGAAGGCCAGTGCGGCTGAACATACAGAAGCCGTTGGAAAAGAAGGGAATCCACAGTAGAGGCAGAGTCAGGCTCTGGAGAAAGAGTTTTACTTTTATTTGCATGTGATGAGAAGTCATTGGGTGTTTAGAAGCAGGGGATAGCAGTGCCTGACCTGAGCCTGTCTGCCACAGTATACCAATACCTTTGATGAAGAATTTTTCAGTGTAATTGTAGAAAAACCACTCTGTCATTCTATTTCCACATGTGCATTATTAAACCTGGAACCATAACAAACATGACGACTTCTAAATAGGGACAGCTGTGTTTTAAAAATATTGTTCTGTCAACAAGCTAAGATTTTAAAGTGATCCAGGTGACCAGAGTTCTAGAAAAACATCTATTTCTGCTTTATGGACTATGCCAAAGCCTTTTACTGTGTGGATCACAATAAACTGTGGAAAATTCTGAAAGAGATGCAAATACCAGACGATTTGACCTACCTCTTGAGAAACCTATATGCAGGTCAGGAAGCAACAGTTAGAACTGGACATGGAACAACAGACTGGCTCCAAATAAGGCAGGGGATAGCAGTGCCTGACCTGAGCCTGTCTGCCACAGTATACCAATACCTCTGATGAAGAATTTTTCAGTGTAATTGTAGAAAAACCACTCTGTCATTCTATTTCCACATGTGCATTAAACCTGGAACCATAACAAACATGATGACTTCTAAATAGGGACAGCTGTGTTTTAAAAATATTGTTCTGTCAAATATCTGTGGAATGGAGTATAACGTATTCTTCAACCTCTTCACACAAAGTAGGTCCTACCTCAAAGTATATACAGATTAATCTGGGTACTAAACTTTCCAAACCAAATGCAAATTTTCTAGAAATAGTAGAATAGCTATTTGACCTAAGCATGAGTTTCTCATTTTATCCTTTAACGTAGTGAAAAATCAGGTGTGTTGGTATGTGAGTGTGTGTGAATGTGTGTGTGTATATATATATAAATGCATATATACATATACATATATATTTAACATAATAAAAGTATATTACTTTACATATACATATATATATAATATAAATTTTATGTATGTGCTTGCATGATAAGTCTGGAGAAGGCAATGGCACCCCACTCCAGTACTCTTGCCTGGAAAATCCCATGGACAGAGGAGCCATGTGGTGTTGGAGAAGACTCTTGGGAGTCCCTTGGACTGCAAGGAGATCCAACCAGTCTATCCTAAAGGCAATCAGTCCTGAATATTCATCGAAGGACTGATGCTGAAGGGGAAACTCCAATACGTTGGCCACTTGATGAGGAGAGCTGACTCTTGAAAAGACCCTGATGCTGGGAAAGATTGAAGGTGGGATGAGAAGGGGACGACAGATGACAAGACAGTTGGATGGCATCACCGACTCAAGGGACATGAGTTGAGTGGACTCCAGGAATTAGTGATGGACAGGGAGGCCTGGCGTGCTGCAGTCCATGGGGTCACGAAGCGTCAGACACAACTGAGTGACTGAACTGACCTGGTGACCTCAGGTATGGCAGGAACAACGGCACATCTCTGCAATGAAGAAACTTCTGCAGATTAAGTTCTACGGAGTGAGTTAATAGTCAACACCCACAAGGCATATGTGGAAACAAAACACTATAAGCAAGAGCCTGTAGAATCTGATCCATAAAGAGGCATGAGACACAGAATTAGACACTATATAAAATAACTGTGTTTAACATGTCTTAAGAAATAAACATTTGAAAATATGCATAAATGACCAAGCCATTTGAAAAAGCATCTAGATCTCTAAAAATAATTGAGATTTATATCTCAATGAGAGAAGGAGAAAAATGGATGGGTCAAATGACTCTTCAGACAAAGCTAAAGAGAAATATTAGCAAAGACGGACATAAATGCTATAATATAGTTCATGTGATTTACTTCCATCCTCTCATTTTGTGCTTCTATTTATCCTAATTTTCTAATATAAGTCTTCATGGAAAGTTCTGGCCTAAGTGGGACTCTCCAAGGAAGAAGGCAACAAGAGCTGCTAGTTCAAAGATCTTAAAGAAATCTTTCTGCGTTAATCAGAGGGTATTCTTATTGGTAATGGCAAGAAATAAGATTGCAGAGACCAATGTGAAAGAATGGAAGAAAAATTACGACAAACCTTTGGAACATTAAAAGTCAGTTTGACTGGTTCTTGACTCAACGGCTGGTGAAACTATGGGTTTTGATCAAAGATGTGTTTTAAGAAAATTAACTCAGTGGTAGCTCCATTTTTATCCTACCTACTCCAATCCATTTAAAATATTCTAAATATGAAATATAAATGGATGTCCGTATTTTTCTATTTTCATATAACTACTTTAAAAAGGATAAAAAATAGTATATAAAACTGATTCCATTTTTTCTGTTAATTGTTTTCTCATCTTAAACTTTGCTTCTCCAGATTATACAATTCTCAAGGGCAGAAATGTCTTTCATTTTCCATTAAACTAGCACAGATAAATTCCTCAAGATATTGCTAATTAAAGGCATTTTACTAATATAAAATATTGGTAGAATCATATGATCAAATATCACACCAGGAGATTTTATGCTGTTAACTGCCACTATACAGTAATTCATGTCACCACGCCATGCAGGCTTCCCTAGGAAATAAAACAATAACATCTCCTACTCCAGAATTCTCCCTGTGCTCATAAAGGAAAAAACAATGTGAATAAATACTATACGTAAAACAAGTACACGTAAATTCCATAGATGTTCATTCTTTAACAATAACTAAGTATACTAAGGTTCAACAATGTCAGTTTTTTACATAACAGGGTAAAAGAGTTTGATTAGCTGAGGTATGAAATGTATTAAGAGAAAGAAAAATTTTAAGAAGATAATGGTTTATAAGCTTGCCCTCAACCCTATTCTCTCCAAAAAACCAAATTTAAGGTTTTTCCTTCCAAAGCTAAAAATGTAAATCAATATTCAGCAGTAAAATCATAATTCCTTAAAAATACAGAATTCTTTAAAAATTAAATATTTACCATCTCTCACTCTAGATTGATCTTCCTCTTTTTCTTGTCCCTTTTTTTTCTATCTCCCTTTTTTGATCTTTATTAATTTCTGTGCTACCAAGTTTCAAATTGATAAAGTTAGTTTGACAATTTCCCCCCAGAGCTTAAGGGTTTAACCATAAGCATGACTTAACAAATTATTAAATCACCAACCTAAAACAAACCTAAATCACATCTTATCTAAAATTAAGTGAAATATGATTATGTTCCCCAAGTTAAAAAAGCCAAGTTTTATCAATGTGGTTGATCACTAGAATAAGAGGGACATCTAGAGAAGGTGGAACATAAGTAGAAATTTTATTTCTTACTTGATTCAAGAAACTGAAATAATTTCTTAAGTTAAACGGGGAAAATTTCTACTACAGTTAATTTGCTATGTTGAAAAATTATCAAAAATAGAGAATTTTAATGTTTTCTATCTCAAACATTCATAAAGTGGAACACCCTTTTCTCTCCTGGATTAAGTACATATTCTTGATTACCATTCTCCAAATACCTAGACTACCTTAAAACCCTAGAGGTACTTCCGTTTCCTGCTGTTTCATTCAAAATAGGTCATTCAAAGGCTTAGAGAATCACAGACACCAGTTCTATTAACTCTGAGGCAGCAGTGGTAGATGGTGACATCCATTGTTACAAATGATCAGCATCTCACTCTGACCAACATTTACAAAGTAAGGTAAGCTGACACTTACAAAAGAAGTAACGTAAGTTGAATTTGTCTTATTTCATTTATCTTTTCTATGTCTCAGGATGAAATGAATGTCTAAACACTGCTGTATACAAACAAGCATAGGGAACACTATAGTTCTCTGCTCTTGTATAATCTATTAGATGTAAAATGCAATCTCTCTCAGTGTCAACGTTTTCCCTTTGTCTAAATATTTAATAAAAGGTACTGACAAAAATTCAAACATATTAAATAATAAATTTGATCCCCCCTCACCAAACCTATAAATAGCTTTAACTGATGGCAGTTTCAGAAGTGGAAAAATCAGCAGAATTACATTTTATTCCCATACCCCTTTTGGAATCACAGAATTAATAGAATTAATAGTACTAATAACATTTTACATTTATAAGAGTCCTATGACTTACAAATAACTTTTAATTGAAATAACTTTAAATTCACATGTGTTTGTAACAAACAATACAGAGATCCCTTATATACATAATTTGATTTCGACATAGAAAGTATTAGGAAGTACTGAGGACAACAGTGATACAACAAACACAAATTTGAATCTTTGTGATTATATGTATTTTATTTCTTACAAATGTTACTTTCAATGTGAAAAGTGAGGTATTAAACTCATGGTGGAATTATCAATTTATAAGAAAATTAAAATATGGATAGGCTTATTAGAACAATGAGATACTACAAATTCTTCATTTTAAAAATAGATAATTTACAAATATACGTTTCAAGCACCATATATTTATGAAAACTTTGTTCTTACTACTCAAAACATTAACATTCAAATCATTTTTAAAGGATTTTAGTCTACTCAAGACTCTCTCTCAATATGAGATCAAAAAGATAAGGTTTAAAACAACTGTTTCTTCTTGTACCTCACTATTTAGATATAAACTATCTCAGTATAATGAATTATAAATTAATTCAGTTTTTCAGAAAGACCACAGCGAACTAGAGGCAGTTATGATATAAAAATTGATTTGGAACTTGAAACATATTTTCCTAAAAACATAAGGATTATGTTTCCTAAATCAGTCCTAAAAAGCACATTAATTTCATAACTACTGAAACATACTCATGATAGAATTATTTCTGACATCCTAACCATAGATTGTAGAGCACTTCCTCATCTATGTACCCTGAAACACTTAGGATTTCTGATTTAGCACTTCGTACACATGCTCAGGTGAGTGACCCACATTATTAAACCATACCCTTAATGGGGGGCATTTAAGTAGTTTCTTTGAGGTTCTGTTTTAAATGACAATACATTTATGTATAGTGTTTGATTATTCAGGGCCTGGTGAGTCATAGGACTTGGTAATCTCTTTGGAAGAAACATTTATAAAAGAGATGGGCAGAAATAGATAAACAGACATTCACTGAAATGAATGAATACCTAGAATAAATTTTTAAAAAAGAACTTATATTTTAAAATGAAAATGTAATCTCAAAATTTTCAAATTAGTTGATCAATTTTATTCTGTCAGCCAGTAAAGTTCTATTAATTAAGGGATAATTGAAAAGCATTTTAAATATAACATATTTTGAATTAAAAACAGATACTTACCAAGTGGAGCTTTTAGAAAACGCCTCTCAATACCCTGTTCTATTTGAAAAAGTGCCATTGCAAGATGATGAACCACGCTGCTCACTGACTGTGGTGTACTTGCATTGGTTGAGACAGTACTTGGAGATTCTGTTTTTATGCCCAAAAGTCTACAATTAAAACATTGAAGAGTTTATAGTACTTAAAATCACTATTAGATGAAACTTGAGTCCACTGACTTATCCAGATCCTTACTTATACCTGTGTAAGAAATGGTTTCCTCAATCTCTAGGAGTTCTCATAAGCCACCAGGAAAGGGAGAGAAAAACATGAATCAAGAGCTGAACTATCAAGTCATTTAGGCACATCACAAGGGCAAATACAGCGAGGAGGGAAGGTGGATGAAAGAAGGCTTAGAAGGCTTTAGGAAAGAAACCTTTCCTTAGAGAGGTGATATCAGATGGGCTTTAAGGGAGGAGTAGCTCAGGCAGCTCATCTCTTTCTCGTGCTTCAACTTTTACTTATAGCTGCCTCCTAACTAACTAGTTCCCTGGCCTCCAATCTTACTCCCTTTGCAATAAATCTCCATGCTGCACCTAAAACGATCATTTAAAAATGCAAGCCCATTTACTCGAAACCTGTATAATGTCTTTCCTCCCAGTTTCATATCCTTTCCACCTTTAGGTCTCAGTTTCACAGTCACTTCCTCTAGCATCTCCTTTGCTGTCTTCCATATTCTCCTATGTATCAATATTACATTTCCACTGGGTATTTACTTCTACCAGAACTCTGACACTGCTCTATAATTGCTAGTTTAAGGTCCCTCCACCATTTCCTTCTAGACAATAAACTTATCCTAAGGGCAAATGCTATCTGAAAAAGTAAAACTATCAGTCTATAGAGAAATCAGTTCTGATTAATAGCTCAAATAATATTTTAGTCTATTAGAGTTTACACCAAGTTTTCTTACAGAAAAGAAAAATGCATAATGTAAAGCTACTTTCTGAAATTAATAAAACTTTAAGTTCAAAGACTTTTTAAAAACTTGAATAACTATCATCATCCTAACAAGTTGTCTTTCGGATGCTTTAGTATTAAGAGAGGCAACAGAGAACTTGGGGTTTAGCAAAATCATCATTTCAGTGGTTATAAATATTAATGTGCTCACAATAAGGTTTTAACACAATTTTTTGAAGAAAAAGAAACATTTTCTTAAAAACAAACATAAAATGGCAAGAAAAAGTGACGGTTACTTTAGAAAATTCCTTTTTGTACCTGTCTTTTACTATGACCTTTGCTTGCTCATCAATTTCCATCTCCTCTACCTCTTCGTTCACAGTTTTAATTATCCCGTTTTCCTTGTTTTCCTCATTTAACAGCTCATACCGTCCACTTTCTAATGCTGACCTCCAGACGTGTCGGTCTGTAACCTGTAACAAAACTCAAATTTACTAACCCTGAAAAATGGCATGTACTGTTCCTAAGAAGTATGAAGTTCAATGTACATATGAAAAATTCATGAATATTCTAGAACAGATTGTGAATCAAAAAGAGATCTAAAAATAAGGTTACTAAGTGGCCAAAATGGAGTTCATATCATTCATAGATGGAAGCTTTAATACCTTACTCTCTATATAGTGAAATTATAAATGACTCTAAGGTTGGTCACCTGACAGTAGTAAAAAGCGACAGATGATAGCAAAGGAATGAATAGAACACACATATCAAGCATGAATTACTTACAGATTTTAAAAAGGTAACAAAGAAACCAATAAACAAACCAGACTCAGCAGAGCAGGCAGGAGCTAGTCAAGGAAGAAGAAAATATCCTTATACATTTCAACATCTTGGATGAAAATACCATAAAACAGATATTTTTTTAATACCAAAAGTTAATATTAAAAAAGGTTTTAAGCAAGATTTCTATCTATCTATATATATAATTTGATACAGGGAAATAAAATAATTATAAAAATGCATCACTCCTGCTATTTATTCAGAACATACATACCTTGACTATATCAAATAAATTAACAAACATAAAATATCAAATAAGTTACCAAAATTCTGGTAATTAGGCAAGTTAAAAATGGGAACACGTACAAACCTTGATTGCACCTAATGTTCCTTGGTAGATTCTGTCTTCAATATCCAAAAGAAAATCTCTCAGCCTCAACTCAAGCTGTCTTTCTGCAGACATCTGGGATGGATCATACACATTGGAAGATCTTCCCCGACTATATGTAGGTTTGGTATCAGTGTGAGGCTTGTCTGAAATAGTTAGCAAACATCTTTATTATGATATTCTTGTTAAAAAATATAATTATCCATATGATTATATGATTGTGAGACAGTGGATATAAAAACCCCTAGTAAGTCCTCAAGTATGGGGAAAAAAAGCAGCAAATGTTTGCACATCATTTATCTCATAAGGGACTTGTATCTATACAACAGAATATATAAAGAACTCTTACAGCTCAATAAAAAGACAAATAATACAATTAAAAAATGAGCAAAAGATCTGAACACACATTTCTTCCTTTCTCCCTCTCTTTTTTTTTTTTTTTTTNATAATATAAAATTTACTATATCATGTAGCTTTTTATGTATAATCATAAAATATATTCAACATCATACATATAATGTTATATTTTATATGTAATATATATGCATATACTATATGATAAATATACTAATATTATATATGCATTGATTAATATAATAGTTAATATTATGTTAATATATTAATTTTGTGATATACAACGTGAAGTGAAAGTGTTAGTCCCTCAGTCGTGTCTGACTCTTTGCAACCACATGAACTGGAGCCCACCAGGCTCCTCTGTCCACGGAATTCTCCAGGCAAGAAAACTGGAGTGGGTAGCCATTCTCTTCTCCAGAGGAACTTCTCAACCTAGTTATCGAACTTGGGTCTCTCTCTCTGCAGGCTGACTTTTTACCATCTGAGCCACCAGAGATACCCATAAAATACAATATATTATATGTGCACATATTACATACATAACACTAAACCATTGTTTTTCTACTTTCACGATGACCTTAATTGTTGTTCAGTTGCTGTGTCCAACTCTTTGCAACCCCAAGGGTGTAGTACTCCAGGCTCCTGTGTCCTGCACTATGTCCCAGAGTTCGCTCAGATTCACATGCATTAACTCTGTGATGCTATCTACCTACCTCATCCGATGCCTCACCCTTCTTCTGAAAACCATTGTTTTTCTACTTTCACGATGACCTTAATTGTTGTTCAGTTGCTGTGTCCAACTCTTTGCAACCCCAAGGGTGTAGTACTCCAGGCTCCTGTGTCCTGCACTATGTCCCAGAGTTCGCTCAGATTCACATGCATTAACTCTGTGATGCTATCTACCTACCTCATCCGATGCCTCACCCTTCTTCTGTGGTTGCAGTCTTTCTCAGCGTCAAGATCTTTTTCAATCAGTTGTCTCTTCACATCAGGTGGCCAAAGTATTGGGGTTCAATATCAGTCCTTCCAATGAATATTCAGGACGGATTTCCTTTAGGATGGACTGGTTGAATCTCCTTGCAGTCCAAGGGACTCTCAAGAGTCTTCTCCAAGACTACCATTCAAAAGCATCAGTTCTTTGGTGCTCAGCCTTCTTTATAATCCAGCTCTCACATGTGTGCATGACTCCTGGAAAAACCATTACTTTGGCTATATGGACTTCTGTTTGCAAAGTGATGTCTCTACTTTTTAATATACTGTCTAGGTTTGCCATAGCTTTCCTTCTGAGGAGCAAGCACGTTTTAATTTCACAGCTGCAGTCACCATCCACAGTGATTTTGGAGCCCAAGAGAATAAAATTTATCACTGCTTCTTCTTTTTCCTCTACTATTTGCCCTAAAGTGATAGAATCATATGCCATGATCTTAGTTTTCTTAATGCCGAGTTTTAAGTCAGCTTTTGTTCTTTCCTAATAAACATACTTTCTACTGCTACTGCTACTGCTANGCAGGGAGTGGCTCAGAGAGCAAAACTCAACAGCAGATTCAGGTCCTATGTCGAGGGAGAAAGACCTGTGATGGAGAGCAGCAGGCTTTGCCTGGGACAGGAAAGAAATAGACTGGTGAGGTGGATGTGCCAGAGATGTACTCAGAGGTGACTGGGCCATCTCCGAATTCGTGACAGCTTACTGCTACTGCTAAGTCACTTCAGTCGTGTCTGACTCTGTGCGACCCCATAGACGGCAGCCCACCAGGCTCCCCCGTCCCTGGGATTCTCCAGGCAAGAACACTCGAGTGGGTTGCCATTTCCTTCTCTAAAGCATGAAAGTAGAAAGTGAAAATTGAAAGTGAAGTCACTCAGTCATGTCCAACTCTTAATGACCCCATGGACTTCAGCCTACCAGGCTTCTCCGTCCATGGGACTTTCCAGGCAAGAGTACTGGAATGAAGTGCCATTGCCTTCTCTGACTTCCTACAAATCACCAATTCTTAATTTTATTTTCAGAGTACTCATTGCAATTGCATGGAAACACAGTTCATTTTTGTTTATCTTTTGTATTGCAACCTTGCTGATCTTAATAGTTCTAAAAGTTTTTGTGTTGATTTTACAGAATTTCCAATATGTAAGATCATGTCATGAGCTAGTATAGATAGTAACACTTCTTTCTTCCCAATCTCAATGACTTTTTTTTTCTTATCTGTTGTCCTGAATAGAACCTCCAGCAGAGTATTGAACAGAAAAGGTAAGAGTGGATACCTTGTTTTGTTTCTGATCTTAAAGGAAAGGCATTTCGTCTCTCACCATTAAATATCAAGTTGCTTAGCCTGGTCATAGAAGTCATATATAAGTATGAGAAAGTTCTGTTTTATTCCCATTTGCAGTGCAATTTAATCAGAAAAGGCTGTTGGATCTTGCCAAGTGCTTATTCTGTATGTGTTGAAATGATCATATAGCTTTTGTCCCTTATTCTGTTAATGTGGTCCAGTACATTGAATTATAATTGTTTGTATTTTATGTGTTTCTGGATTCAGTTTGCTACTACTTATCTGTATTTTGTGTATGTATTTATAAGGAATACTGGTATATAAATCTTTTCTTGTGATATCTTTGAGGGGGGGTTATTACTAATTCAATGTTTTTACATATTGTAAATCTCTTGGTCAGCATAGCTAAAGATTGTCACTTATGTTGATTTTTTGAAAGAGTTAATATTTGATTACACTGACTTTTTTGATTTTTTTCTATTCTGTGCTTTATTTATTTATTCTTTTATCTCTATGATTTTCTTTCTTCTATTAGCTATGTTTTTAGTTTGGATCTTCCTTTTCTACTTTAGGTAGATGACTAAGTGATTTGAGATCTTTCCTTTTTGTTACTATAACTCTTAAGTTTCCTCTTACTGTTTTAGCTCCATCACATACACTTTGGTATATTTTGTTTTCAGTTGCATTCATATCAAAACATTTGCTAAATTTTTTCATGATTTTTTTCTCAGAATCATTGGTTAAATAAGCAGTGGATTCTCTAATTTCCATGTATTTTTTTTTCTATTTCTCAAATATCCTTCTGTTATTAATTTCTACTTTTATGCTGTTGTGGACTGAATACATACTTCTGGTGTTAATTTTAATGTTTAGTAAAAGTTGTTGAGACTTGCTTTATGGCCTAACATTTGGTATATCCTGGAAAATGTTCAATGTGCATTTGAGAAGAGTGTATATACTGTACTTGTTCCCTGAAGGTTTCAGAGTTTGCTATGAAGTCCTGATGGTTTATACTGTTGCTCAAGCACTCTGTTTCCTTGCTGAGATTCTCAGTTAGCTGTTCTATCCCTTTTGAAAGTGGAATATTGAAGTTTCCAGATATTGTAATTGAATTGTCCCCATTTTTCTTCAGTTCTGTCAGTATTGCTTCAAGTATGTGTGGGTTCTGTTTTTAGGGGCATACATGTTTATGCTTATTATACTTTGCTGATGAATATTCTCTATTATTATAAAAAGTCACTTCATCTCTAGAAGCTCTTTTTGCTTTAATGTCTCTCTTTCCTGATGTTCAGTTCTTTTGTGGCTATAGTTTGCAGGTTGTTTCAGACTGTTTGCACATTTGAATCTACAGTGTGTCTCCTGCGTGGGATTTCCTTGGTATTCCAGGGACTAAGACTCCATGCTCCCAATGAAAAGGGCCCAGATTTGATGCTTGTCAGGATAGATCCCATATGCTGCAACTAAGTATTCTTATGTTCCTATGCTGCAGTTAAAGATTCTCTGTGCTGTAACTAAGTCCCAGGACAGTCAAATAATAAGATAAATAAATATCAAAAAAGAAAGTATGTCACCTGTACTTCATATATGACAATCTTTGCCTTTTGAGTGGAGTGTTAATTTGCTTTTAATGTTATTGACCTGGTTGTGTGTATTCTGCTATTGTGTTTTTGTTTTCTGTATAACTCATGTATTTTCCCTTTATTCCTCTTTTTTCCTTCTCTTATAGTTACTTGAGTATTTGCTAATGAAATGCTTTAAATATCTTAATGATTTTAGTTACATTTTGTGTTATTTCCTTAGCAGTTGCTGTAGGAACTACAATTTCCTTGTCAGTATTTTATACTTTTTAGTGTATAGATTTTTCACCTCCTTAGTTAAGTTTATCCCAAGTATGTTATTCTTTTATACAATTTTAAATGAATTATTTCTTTCTCTTTCTGATAGTTTGTTACTAGTGTATAGAAATGCAACAAAGATTAAAGACAAAGGACTGATGCTGAAGCTGAAAGTCTATAACTAAAATGAACAGTAAAGGGACAAGCATAAAGATTTTAAGCATGACTTCAAAAACACAAAATGTGAGGGAAGAAAGTAAAAAGTGTAGATCTTTTAGAATGTGTTAAGAACTTAAATGACTACCAGTTTAAAACAAGTGGAAAGAGTTGTAGGTAAACATATAAACTCCATTGTAACCACAAATCAAAACTGGAAAGTACACAAAAAGTAGAAAGGTGGAACACAAGAATACTGCTAAAGAAAATAATTAAGCCAGAAAGGATGAAAGAAAAGGAAAAAATGAACAGAGAAGAACTACGAAAATAACCAGAAACAAGTAATAAAATGGCAATGAGTATATGCCTATCAATAACCATTTAAAATGTTAAGCTAAACACTCCAGTTAAAGGACATACTATGGCTGATTGAATTAAAACACACACACACACACAAACAAACAATCAAACAAGGGGACTTATATGTATGCTGCTTACAAGAGACTCATTTGAGAGCTTAAGATATACAGAGACTAAAAGTAAGGGATTGAAAAAGATTTTATGAAAACAGAAATGCTAAGAAAACCAGGGTAAATATTCATGTCAGTCAAAATAGACTTTAAGCAATGTCTATAACAGAATATGGCATTATATAATGGTTGAAGGATCAATATTATTATTATTATATTGCTCCCTTTGCTATTATTTAATACCATACTAAATAAAATACACTTGCTCCTTGGAAAAAAAGCTATGACCAACCTAGACAGCATATTAAAAAGCAGAGATATTACTTTGCCAATAACCATACATCTAGTCAAAGCCATAGTTTTTCCAATAGTCATGTATGGATGTGAGAGTTGGACCATAAAGAAAGCTGAACGCCAAAGAATTGATGCTTTTGAACNTTTTTTTTTTTTTTTTTTTCCCTGTGCCATGAAGCTTGCAGGATCTGAGTTTGATGACCAGGGATTGAACGCAGGCCCATGGCTATGAAAGTGCTGAGTCCTAACCATTGGACGACCAGGAAATTTCCCTGAACACATTTTTCTTTGGCCAATAATACCATGAAAGATGCTCAACATCATTAGTCATTTGGGAAATGCACATCAAAACCACAATGAGATACCACTTCATACCTCTACAATGGCTAGAATAAAAAAGTCTGATAACAAGCACTGAGAAGGGTGTGGAGAAATTTAACCTTCAATATGAAATAGTGAGCCACTTCAGGAAACAGTCTGATGACAGTTCCTCAAATGACTAAACAGAATTACCATAGTGCATAGTGATGATGTGTGCATGTCAAGCTGCTGCAGCGGTATCCAACTCTTTGCAACCCCATGGACTGTAGCCCACTAAGCTCCTCATGGGATTTTCCAGGCAAGAATACTGGAGTGGGTTGCCATGCCCTTCTCCAGGTGATCTTCCCAACCCAGGGATCAAATCTGAGTCTCCTGAGTCTCCTGCATTGCAGGCAGATTCTTAACAACTTGAGCCATTGAGGAAGCCATATGACCCAGTAATTTCACTCTTAGGTATATACCCAAAAAAAATGAAAACATATGTCAGCAAAAATTTACACACAAATGTTCAAAGCAGCATAATAGCCAATAGGCAGAAACAGTAGAAATGTCCATCAATTAACATATGGATAAGTAAAATGTACTAAAATGTAGTATACAATGAACATAAAGAGAATGAAGTACTGATATATGGTACAACTTGAATGAACCTTGAAAACATTATGCTAAGTAAAAGACCATATATTACACAATACCAGTTTTGGGGATAATGAAAATGTTCTAAAATTGACTGTGTAAGATATCTAAGAATATATAAAGAACTACTGAATTGTACACTTCAGGGTGAACTGTATGATAAATGAATTAAATCTCAACAAAGCTGTTAAATTGTGATCAACAATTTTTAGAGAACTAAAGTAGTCATGGTAATAATATAACCCTAAATTTAAGATCACTCTACCTAGAAAACTCCATTTACACCTAAAAATGCCTTACTTCTTTCTCTTATCTGTCATCAACAGACCAGCCAGCAAATAGGAAATACTGCTACCTGAACTGTCCTTGCAGCCCATCTGCTCAGGTGTGATCCCTAATAGAACCTGTCCCTGGACCCTCAGCTAATACCTTCACTGAGTGACCTCACTCACTATTAGACCTCAAAACTCGATGGTAACCCTAGTGCCTCAAGTATTCAATCTACTGATCAAACAACGAGCTCAGAAAGAGTATGTAACTTCTCATATTGTTAAGATGTGTTTCTCATAATCCAAGTGGAATCCAGGAGAATCTAGAAAACCTTATTTCTCTAATCAGCAAATTTCTCTAACTCAAGAACTGAGAGCATTGTCCAGATGAAAGAGAAAGTGTTTTAAATACAGCTCTTGATAAGTTTGAAAAATGTTTACTCCTAAGCCAGAGATTACAGGAAAAGAAAAATAAAGGAAATAGGTTTCATTGAAAATTTACCTGAAAAATGAAATTTCTCTTCAGAAAATCGGGCTAGCTGTGCACATATTCTGCTTTTCTCTTGCAACAAAGTTTCTTTTAAGGCACTTTCTCTATGTCCTCTAGAGTTAAGGGCTTCAATCAGCTGATCCAGCTGTTCACAGGAACTATAAAAGCACCACCGATTTGGCTTGTGCACCGGTTTTGGCAGCTGCACAGTATCATCACACAGACTGTGGTCAATGCCGGAGGTAGATTCAGACATCAAAGAATCTCCAGTTTTAGTGGATACCTGAAGGGCTTGAGACTGTACATTATTCTGAAATGATGAAGGTCTAGGCAACAGCATGTCTTCAGTCAGACCAGAATAATCCTCTTCAATAAACAATCCAGGAATAGAAGGGAAAATCCAATACCGCCTGTACATGCGGTCACGGCCCAAGGGAAAGATATTGGTACATGCTATGGCACTTTGGATTTTTTCTAAGAGCTCTTTCTCCTTTCGTTGGTGTTCCTGTTTTAAAACTTCTTCCTCCTCAGCAGTAAGAGGCTCTCTTGTTACACAGCTGACCTCTTCTTGCCTCGTAAATTCTTTAAATCCATTTTGTCCCTTTTTTCCTGTCATTGAAACCATCGTATTTTAATTTTTCACTAGAAAAACATGCCAAGCTACCCCAAGTTACTATACATTATGGAGTAAACTATGTGCCACCCCCAATTTGTACGTTGAAGTCCTAAACCCCAATGTGACTGAATTTGTAGACAGGGCCTTTAAGGAGGTAATTAAGGTCAGACTGGTGACTTTAAGCAAGAGGAAGGGAGACCAGGGCACTCTCTGTCTCCACTTGTGGGTGAGATGCAGTGAGAAGGTGCTATTACCTGCTGAGAAAGGCCTCACCAGAAATTAACCCTGCTGGCACCCTGATCTTGTACTTCCAGTCTCCAGAACTGTGATAAAACCTTTATCGCCATACTAGAGGGTGTGCCAGTCTGTTAGTTATTCTGCAAGATACATTCAGTCCTTCTTCTAAGGCAGAAGTTAGCAAACCACTTCTATGAAGGGCTAGGTTGTCAATATTTTAGGCTGTGTGGGTCATATGGTTTCCATCACAGTTACCCAACTCTGCCACTGTAGCATGAAAGCAGTCACAGACAATATGCAAATGAATGAGCATGGCTATACTCAACAAAACTTTATTTGTGGTCATTGAGTCTGAATTTCATGTGATTTTCACATGTCACAAAGTATCACTCTCTTTAATTTTTTTCTCAACTATTTAAAAATGTAAAAACCCTTTCACAGGCTCATGGGTGATATTAAAACAGGGGGAGGGCGGATTTGGCCAATGGGTTGTACTTTAACAACCACCGCTTTAAGGTAACAGAAGCCTTAATTATTAACAGGCACATAGCAATCCAACAGAGAAGGCAATGGTACCCCACTCCAGTACTCTTGCCTGGAAAATCCCACGGCAGAGGAGCCTGGTAGGCTGCAGTCCATGGGGCTGCTAAGAGTCGGACACGACTGAGCAACTTCACTTTCACTTTTCACTTTCATGCACTGGAGAAGGAAATGGCAACCCACTCCAGTGTTCTCGCCTGGAGAACCCCAGGGACAGAGGAGCCTGGTGGGCAGCTGTCTATGGGGTCGCACAGAGTTGGACACGACTGAAGCGACTTAGCAGCAGCAGCAACCCAAGAGAAGGACAACATTTCCCAGACCCTCTTTGCCCAGTAAATATGGCTACATGAGAAATTATTCGTCAAAGAGATGGAAGCAGAAGCACTGTCTGCAACTTCTGGGTTATGCCTCTCTTTTCCCTTTCCATAGACAGAACGGAGACCAGGGGGATAAGTCATTTCGGAACATGAGGATGGCAGCAAACCCTCAAGGATGACAGAACCAAAAGACAGAGGGAGCCTAGACTCGGCTGGCCTTGTGCGCTGTCGAAGCATTAGACTCCTCTCCTGCTTCAGTCATTGGCAAATTGTTTAAACGGTTGAGGGGTGTTTCTTCTGTTTCTTTTGCCTGAAAAGGTTTGTGTAAGATTGGAATTATCTGCTTCTTTGAAATTTGGCAGAATTCACCATAAAGTCACTTAGGAATGATGTTTTCTTTATAGTAAGGTTTTTAATACTAATTCAAGATCTTTAACAGTTTAGGACCATTCACATTTTTAATCTTTGTATTAATTCATTTCTATAATTTGCAGTTTTCTAGGATTTTGCTTTTTGCCCTCTATTTTCAAATTTACTGTTATTAAATTGTTATGTTGTCCCTTTACATCTTTAAATTTCTACCTTATCTCTAGTTATGCTGCTTTAATTTTTAGTCCTAATTTTGTTTATTGTGACCCCTCACCTCCCTGAAAGTCAATTCAACAAAGGTTTGTCTAGTTTGTGTCTTTTTCAAAGAACAAACTTTTGGCTTTGTTGTTTTTCTCTATTACAGTTTTATTTTCTATTAATTTCTACTCATGTCTATTGTCTCCTTATATTGAGGGAGATTATTCTAGTTTTTACCTCTAACTTCTTAAATGAATGCCTAGAGTAATTTGCCTTTCTACTTTCCTAATATGTATTAAAACTATAATTTTTCCTTTAAGTAGAGGGACTGTATCCAACAAGTATGGACTTGTATGGATTATATCCATCAATATGCAGTATTAATTAGTTTTAAATATTTTAAAATTTCTATTAGGGCTTCTCCTTGAAACTCTAATTACTTAGAAATATGTTCTAAATTCTAATTGCCTAAGATTTGTTTTGGATTTCCAAATCAATTGCATTGTAGTCAGAGAATACAGCCTCCCTGATATTGTAGAAGAGATTTTCTGCCCACTTACAATAACCATTTAAAAAATAATGTAAAAAAAGAGATACTGTCCAAATTAGAGGCACAGAATAAACTTAAGTATCTCCTTTAAGAGTTATCAAATGAAAATGGTTAGAGATCCTCAGAAGTAACTTGTATCATAAGCTTTCAAAAAATGTATTTCCTTTGATCCAGCAACTTATGAGATTACTTTAAGGCAGCAGAGATTTCCAGTCTCAGCAATATGACACCAGTTAAAGCATTACTGATCTTCGCATCTCTAGCATCTAAGAGGCATTAGTGCTGAATTGGTACATTATAGAATAAAAATTTCTACTTGGTCAACATAAAGTAGCAAATAGAAAAAATCAACAACACACCTTGGAATCACAAATGGAAGTAACCTAATATATATTTCAGAATAGTGAATTAATAAAATGCCTTATCAATTAAAAAACAAGCAAGCATGCCCTTAAGAAATTCTGTATTACCCCTTCTGCCTCTTCTGTGTGGTCCCGGGTCATCTTCATCTTCAGTAACTGTATCTTGATCTTGTTCCTTTTGCTCTATTTCTTTGCTTTCAGTGCTAGTATCAAAATCTTCCCTTTCCTCCTCCCTTAAGAAGAAAAAAATATTAACAATTTCATTCATGGAATATTTATTGCCTGCCTATGAAGTGCCACAGTTTATCCTTCAGGAAGTAGTAAACAAGATAATACAGAGTTTACGGTCTTACAGATAATTACATAAATCACTGTAAAATTAAAATATGTAATAAATACTAAAAAAGAAGTAGTTCAAAATGCTATGAAAGCATTTTGAGGAGAACTTGATCCCTAGTCTCAGGAGGGATCAAGTAATGCTCGCTTAAAGAAGTGACATTTAAACTGCAAGACTAAGGAGGCTGGGAGGGGTGAGGTGGCAGGTAAGAAGAAATCTTTGTTTCTAGAAGAAGGAATAACATGCAAATCCACTGAGCTCAAGGGAAAAGGAAGGAGCTTCTAATTTTGACATGAATGTAAACAAAAAAGAAGCAATTTAAGATACGAATGAGAAAACTCAGGGCAAGATCATACTGGGCCTTGTAGGGCATTATTCAGAGAGCAATGGGGGCGGGTGGGGAGAAGCTACAGGGAAAAAGTGGAAGAGTTTAGAAAAGGGAAATGACATGATTCGAAGGTACTCTTGCTGCTATGTGGAAAATCATCTGAGACAGAAAGCAGATGAGGGGAGATCAGTAAAGAGGTCACTGTAATCAGTCCAGGTAGCTGGCTGGGAGGTAATGGTGGTTCAGAGTATAAAAGGAGGTAAGCAGGGGGGAGTAGACAAATTCAGATACAGTAAGTAGGAACAATATGGATGTTTTATCACTGTATTGTCCAAATCAAAACTAAAGTTGCATGAAATTTGAATTCCACCATTTATGTTCTACATTCAAAGAGTTTTGCAAACTCAATGTATTCAGGAGCCAGAGGGATGATGTAAACGAGTGAGGTTAGATGAGTACAAACATACGAAGTGGTGGGACTATTACATGCCTAATTTATTTTTTAAAAAACTGAAGATATCACAAGGAAAAAATAACTGCAACTATACAAGGCAATGAATATTAACTACATTATAGTAATCATTTAATAATATACACATTTATCAAATCATTATTTTATATACCTTAAATGAATCCAGTATTTTATGTATAACTGACATAATTGGAAAAATGTTTATAAAGTTTAAAAAAAAATTTGAGACATAGTTCAAATACCATAAAAATCACCATTTTAAAGTGTACAACTCAGTGGTTTTTAGCAATATTAACAAGGTTGTACAATTACTGCCTTTATCTAATTCATCATTTCAGAAGGAAAACTGGATAGCCATTTTCAATTCCTTTTCCCCACTGCCTCTGATAACCACTGATTGTACTTTCTGCTCTGGACTTGCCTAGTCTGGTCTTGTCCTATAAATGGAATACTCATATGGTCTTCTGTGATTAGCTTCTTTCACCTAGCATGTTTCCAAAGTTCATCCATGTTATAGCATGCATCAGAATTCCATTCCTTCTTATTTCTGAATAACATTCTACTATAAGGATATAACACAGAAGCAGTATATCATTTTGTTTATCCATCAACTGATGGACTGATGGGACATTTGGGTTGGACTATTTTTTGGCTATTAAGAATAATGTTGCTATGAACTTTCATGTATACATTTTTGGGTGAATGTATGCTTTTAATTTTCTTGGGTACATACCTAGGAGTGGAATTGCTGGCTACATGGTAATATATGGTTTAGACTGTTTGATGAACTGTCAAACTGATCCAAAGCAGTCACAATGTTTTACACATCCCTGTGAGCAATGTATGAGAGTTCTAATTTCTTTATTCTCACCAACATATGTTACCATCCCTCAACTGAAATACTGCCATCTTAGTAAGTGTGAAGTATATCTCATCATGGTTTTGATATGTATTTCCCAATGACTAATGATGTTGAGCATCTTTTTATGTGCTTCATATAGATGTTCTTTGAAGAAATGCCTGTTAAAATCCTTTGCCCGTTTCTAAAACTGAGTTGTCTTTTTACTATTGAGTTGTACGAGTTCTTTATACATTCTGGATGTCAGACCATCATCAGATATATGATTTATAAACAATTTTTTCTATTCTCTGGGTGGTTTTTTTAACTTTCTCAACAGTGTTCTTTGAAGCACAAAAGTTTCCAATTTTGGTGAAGTCTATTTTTTGTTTAGTTGCTTGTAGTTTAGGTGTCATATCTATTATTAACTTTTTAAGGTATCCAAATAAATTCCTTAAAGTATTACTGGTGGCCATATAAAATACAACTGTTCCAAGTTTGTGACCTATGATCTTAAGATGTAACAGGTATTTTTACATGTAAGTATAATCAAAAGTCAATATACTAAATTTGGAATACTGAGGTTTTTAGAATTTCTTTTGCAGATTTTATTTTAGAGTGATTATTTCTGCTAATTTTGAGTATGATTTGCCATCTACAATATAGGAAAAGTTCCCACTTGTCTTCACAGCCAATCTTCATCCCTAATATGTCAATATGTAATAAAATACTTTAGGCACTGAATTATTTAAGGTGCTGACATCTTCTCCCTCCACCTTCTATCAAAAGCTCCAATCTCCTCCTTAAAAAGCTTGAAGGAACTCTGTGAAACAGAGTACAACTGTGATGATGGTGATGGAAGGGAGAGATACTATTAGTAATGCTAGAATGAGTTTTAGAGTCCCTGAAAGTGCTTTTAAAAAAAAAAAAAAAAAAAAGAACACATGTATATCTGAGGACTCTCTGTATGTAAACTTCATAGGCTTGCTGACACTATTACAAAACTACAGAAAATTAGTTTTCTAAAAATTTGGAAAGCATTTGAGAGTTTAAGGTGCTGATTTTTATTCTTTATGTCGAGATAAGCAGTGTAATTCAAACCATACCCAACAGATATATCTGTGATTGAATTTCTTTGCTCATCTTCCTTTAGTTTTTCTTGTTTCTCCTTCATTTTTTGTTCTTGCTCCTTAAGTTTTTCTTCTTTCCTTTTACGAATTCTGAAAGTTAAAATAAAATATTATAGTCTATATGATACTTCTAACTTTTTATCTTTAACCACCCAATTACAGAAAATGCTCCAAATGTTATCACAAAACTATCAAGTAATCTATTCATAACCTTTCAGTGGTAAGCCAGTGCCACATTACAGCCCAACATGGTTTTGCTTTTTAATAAACTTTATTATTATTATTTTTTGCTGTGCTCTACAGCATGTATGGGATTTTAGTTCCCTGACCAGGGAATGAACTCATGTCCCCTGCATTGGGAGTGTGGAGTCTTAACCGCTGGACTGCCGAGAAAGTCCCCAACACGTTTTTAGAGGAAAAGAAATGAACAGCTTTCATTAGCACAACGGACTATAATTATCTCTCACCTAGCAGCTGCTTCTTCCCTCTCTTTTCGATGTTGTTCTGCTTTTAACTCCCGGAACTCTTGTTTTGCTTGTCTTAATATGTCAACATAATCTTCAATGAAATCTCTAGTAGAAACTAGGGTCAGTAGTTTCCCACAGAGAGCATGAAGTATCTTCATCTTTTCTCCTGCCAAAAATTGGTAAATAACTTCTAGATTATCAATGCCAAGAAAAAATTTAATTTGTGGCTCAATGTGAAAATATTTAATAAAGACTAGGGAAAGAGTCTCTTAAAATCAACTAGGCTCTACAGTAGCATTTATGGTAAAAAGCAACTTTGAATCCAATTAACAGTTATGTGATATATAATGCATTTCAAATACTAATAACTACTAGGTAAACAGACATGACAAACTTTCTAATTGCAAAGAGTTAATTTTTAAGTTTTAATTTTAGGCTCTTATGTAGCTTATGTATGAAGTTCAAATCAAAACTAAGTTGTAAGCACATGAGACACAAAACATGGATTCGATCCTTGGTACGGGATGATACCCTGTAAGAAATGGCAACCCACTCTAGTATTCTTGCCTGGAGAATCCCTTGGACAGAGGGAGCTTGGTAGGCTACAGTCTACACTGCTGCAAAGAGACATGACTAAGTGACTGAGCATGCATACATGCACACACACACACACGGCAATAGGCAAATTGCTACTCAGAAAAGACTGTACAAAAACACTACCATAAATTTTAAAAATTATATGAATGTTAGATCAACTATACCACAATAAAAATTTTTTTAACTACATGACTCTTAGGAATTAGGTACTCTTATTATATGTTTCCTTAAATAAGCATAATAAATTCAATACTCTATACTTGTACATTATAATTTTTACTTTTATCTATAAAAGGAAGTAAAAAATAACTGTCTTAATTTTACATATTGCACCTCACTGCTCAAACATTTACTCAACTGAATGTTAGAATTCTGCAGCTACAGCTTACATTTCTGATATATTAATAAATAAAAATTAAAGCTAGCTAATTCCCACAATCCTTCTAGACTTGCTAGATATAGTAAACTAACCACACATTTTTAAAGTAACAGAAAAATCCAAAGAGAAAAAAGACAAGAAAATCATAAATAATTAAAGTTAATATGAATAACAACTATAGTTAATTTAGGTCACCATTTGTATTCTGACTTTTTTTTTTTTAAAGACTGCTTTCTTTCTTTCTCTTTTAAAACTGAGTTGTCATCTAAAATTTTCTCATCAGCTACCGAGTATTCTGGGCATAAGTAGGAAGATTATACAAATTCTAACTTGCAAAGTTTACCTGGTGTCAAATCATACACTGAAGTGCTTGACAGTTTCTTCACTAGGCTGGGGTTGCTCAAACGAAGCTCCATGCAGGCATCATCTGTAGCATCAAACCCTCCTCGTTTCTGATACCTGTACTTCGCATTTGCTGATGTTACATCAGCACCTGAAGCTAAGATGTGTAGTCGGAGGATTTCAGAAAGAGTGCAGCTATCGAGATCCAAGCTTTTCAAACTGCAGCCTATAGTCATTAAAAATGAAACAGTCATTTAGAACGTAAACAATAAATCCTCAGTAATGTAAAATATACCTTTATAAAAGTAAAAAGGCAATCAAAAAAAAAAAAAAACCCACACATACCCTGATGCAACTGCGGCCATGCAGCTGCCAAAGATGCAACTGCAGACAGTGCAGATTTTGTGGGGTCTGTATCTTCATCCAAAGCCTCTGTTAGATCTTTAAGGAAATAAATACTTTATTCTAGTGCAAATCAAAGCTTGAATATTTGGGAATAATGCCCTTTTAAAATGATGAAAGAAACAGCAAACAGCTTAACATTCAGGAACCTCAAAAGAACTGACACTAGGTACCACAAGCATCATTCACATTCTGCCTAGGCTCCAACTAAAACTATTAATCCTAAGACACGTACTACACACTAATTTTCCCCTTACTTAACATAAGAGAAGACAATTTCCAAGTTACCAACAAGATACACATACACATTCCCCAAAAAACGGTAAAATACACTTTAAAATGAAAGACAAATTTCCTTGCTCAATATAACTTTAAAAAAAGTCTACTTTGAAAATCAGAATCTATTTGAAGATATCAAAATCTTTCATAAATATTCAATTACAAATACTCAATCATAACAAAGTATAAGTTGTAATCATCACAAAACCAACACAGAAAAAGAGCTAAAAGAACTGAAAGACAATACTACTGTCACTTAGCCACAGATTTATCTCTTCATTTAAACTGCCTGTTTTTATTTTGAAAACTCTCTGATCCATGAAACAATAGGAAGATATCCCTGTATTTTCTAAGTAAATTGCTTCAGCTTTGAAAACAGTGCTTATTAGCTACAAATAGGACCAAAGAGCAAGTCTACTGACACA
Organism: Oreotragus oreotragus; assembly: GCA_006410675.1. Taxonomy (NCBI): domain Eukaryota; kingdom Metazoa; phylum Chordata; class Mammalia; order Artiodactyla; family Bovidae; genus Oreotragus; species Oreotragus oreotragus. Next base: position 135,433 of record SJYX01014802.1, on the reverse strand, counting down.
ATTATATTCAAACCATTAGGATATACAATTATTCCTTACATAGATATTAAATTAAAATGTCACCAATGAAAAAACTTTTAAGCTGATAAAAAGCCCTTCTGCTCTACCACAGCAGACACAGCTTCAGACTAAGTCTCAGATAATGTAAATTCTACTCTTAGCTCTGTCCATCCCTAGTTCCTACTTACATATCCTTTAAATCAGGCACTTAATTGGCTTCATTTTTTTTATAGAGCTAAGTCAAGATCAGCAGTTTTCAAATTCTTCAAGTATTTCTTGGAAGCACCATATAAAGTGAATGGAGATGATAATCCTGCTCATTCATCTTTTCAACTCTCCTACACTAACAGGGAGGAATCCCTGTACAATTTGTAGGCCTCCATGGATTAGAGCTGGGAAATCACTGAGCTAACCTGGTTCTGTGGTTCCTTAATTTTCTACTTTATGATTCCCTCCTCAAAGTTCAGAAGCTGAAAAAATGAACCTTAGAGAAAAGAACTGCTGTCCTTTACTAAAGGAAAAAGGCCCTTTGGGATTATGTCTGATTACAGTTACTGACAACTCCACTGCATTTGAAGCATAAACAGTACCACACAGGAGAAATTACCTAACTAAATGTTACATATATACATAAGTTATTTTTACAAGGCCATGAATTTAGTTGAAATGACAGACATTATAATGTTCCTTGCCAGGGAAATACCAGATATAAAACTTTTTTCAATTTTCATTTTACATACAAAGCCAAACAAATTTAAAATTAATATAGGCACTCTAAAATTAACAAGTCCTAGTTAAAAAGCTGTATAAGTGTACTGGCTCTCTTCCTTTGCAACAATTCAACTTATTTTATCTATAGTAAGTAATAATTTCCTAGGACAAAGGCTGTAAAGGCCTCAGGAAATGGACAACCAACAACATGACAATTTACTTTTAGTTGTGTTTAACAGGCTAAAAATACATATTCTTCAACTCAACTATCTGCCAAATTGCTCACTCAAGAAACCGTAAATATCATTCTAGGATTTATTTGCTGAGATAGTCACTTGGATACATTATACCAAGAGAATACAGCTAAACTGTGTGGGGGATGACCACCTGAAACAGATACATTTATCATCATCGTAATCTAGAATCAGGTACACATAATTTCAACACTAAACAATAACATCTCAGCAACACACAAAACTATTACATATCAGGAGAATGCTTCTGTCCCTGTACTTGTGAAGGGCATTTAAGTTCATGATGTAAGACTAAAGAGAGGAAATGATATTTATAATGTAAGAGTTAAAAAACTGCCGGTCAGAATTTCCAAAATTCGATATAAAAACAAGGAGGCCAAAAAAATTACATGTTCTTGACAGATAATTACTTCTTTGCCATATTATAAGGTAATAAAATATAATCATTATGAGGCTTCAGTCCAGAGAGACTAAGTTTGTATCCATCACTTCTTATTAGCCACATGTCTTTGGGCAAGTTAATTAAACTCCTTAAGACTAAGCTTTTTTTATATATAAAGGCAGAAAATAATTACATCTTCCTTATAATGGTGGTATGAGGATAAAACAACACATATATGGTGTCTTACTAGTTACGCGATCACTTACTTTCTACGTGATCTTCAGTAAATGACCTCACTGAACCTCATGTTTTTTCATCATTTAGGTAAATACATGCTTTTATTGTCTGCCCAATTTCCCCATTTCTAAAAGGAGCAAGAAACACCTTACTTAAGGCCAGCTAATAAAGAAGTAAATAATATTCATATTCAGGTGCTTTCAGGAAGACTATGGAAAAGCCTTTTTGTTACTGAGATGGGAGAATATATGAAAAATACCTGGGGGAACAGTCTGGGGCCCTTAATGAAACTGAAGTCACTATTTAAAATGTGGTAATAGGCAAATGAGAGAAGGGTGAAATTTTTGAAGTAATTTTTTCTCCCTCCATAACATTTAAATAGTTTCAAAAGAAGCATTATTAACGGTCAATACTTATTCCGAGGTAGACTTTATAGACAGTTGGTATAGAAGGAGAGCTATAAAAATTACAGGAACAACAAATCATGAATAGACAATAAAATGGCAATACAAACATCAACAGTTACATATATTTTTCCTTTACATTAGCTGCTTTTCCAGTATAATTTCCTTTTGACCCCACTTTTTATCATTAAGGCTTCCAAAACTACAAAATTCATCTAATTCAAATCCTGAATTAAAGAAAGCTTTATGTCTCGTATTAAGGTCAGAATTTGGTCAATAACCCTGTGATGTTATTGGTCATTAAGACAACCTAAAGGCTAAAAGAATGAATATATGTTACACAGTTTATCTTAGATCATCCATCTTTAGTGGTGGTACTTGTCATTAGAAAATCTTTGGATGTTTCATAAATGGATATACCCGTCTCCCTTCCCTTTTATGAAATTGACTAAATCATCTGAGATGACAATGAAGCCACATTGCTAAAATGGCCTTAATAAGGGAGCTAGAGTGATTAGCACTCAAGCAAGAGAATATATTTTACTTGAACTTAGGCTGCAAAATCAAAAGACAACTGAACTGACTACATCCTCATGACTCTATTGCTCCATCGATCAGACATAAAGGGATTAGCTCAAATTATCTATGGCCAACCATGCTACCTGAATGGAGGAATGTCCCTTTTTTTTTTCCTACTAAGATTCTGCTATCAAGATGGTTCCAAACTATTTATCGTGTATTTCTATGTAATACACTAAATTTTATTTAATGGTCCTATCTCATAGGTGGCAAAATTCACAGAGAATATTATTCAGGAAGTCAAATCAACCTGTTAATATAAATGCTTAACAATTCCTCTGATTGAGGTAAATCCTAAATAAAACAGTGAACACTCTATCTGTATTAAAAATAAACAAGATTTCCCCAAGAATTATTCCTACGTTAATATGTACCATACAGACTTGAGATACTTAACTGTACAGAAATTAAAGAGCAAAATTTCTAGTTCAAACTAGCAAAATTTTAAAAAATTAAATGTTACTTAACTCTGATCTAAAAATTATCAGATATGAAATGAAATCAGTAATAATACTTTTAACTTAAAGTATTAAAAACAACAACAGAAGTATTTTCTTGGATGGGGACAAAAACTCAGTGCTATTCAGTAAATTTCTTAGAATTACAGATACTGGTCAATGAAATTTATAAGATTCCTAAATCACAGGAGAAATCTAAAGGAATAAAAAACAACCGGGGTGGGGGTTGCAGCATTTTTAAGGTCATCAGAAACAGGATATATTAAAACAAAGCTTTTGTAAAACAACTGATAATGTGTTGCTAGTATATGACTCAAAAATCAAGTAACTTGAACAACCATGTTTTATAACTGTAAAAGCCAAGTTAATTTAAAATTTAACCAATCAAAAGTTGATTTCACTACAAAGCTACTATCAGCCAGCAATAACATTGAATTCTGACCTTTGGTGTCAGCATCAGTTATTTGCTCTTTGGCTACTTCCTCTTCTTCTTCAGCTATCGCCTGGAAGATGGCAGTCAGGAAGAAAAAAAGCAATTCACATAGTGGGCCTTCACTGTCATTTCCTACAAGAGCTTCCTCTAACACTTCTGTGAATAAAATGTTTAAAATGAATTTAAAGTTCTGGTCACGTACTGGAAAAACAACTCCATTGGAACAATAAACATTTTAATCAACAATACCCTGTGTAACTTTTCTTAAGTGCCCATCAGGTAAAGCCAAGTATTATTACTTAAGGCAAAATCACAAAATAATTTTTAGTAATTACAACAAAATCATAAGCCAAAAATCACTGCATTCAAAGAAAGTCAAATTAGCCTCAGCTGATACAATATTTCATCTAAATTTAAGTCTGAGATGCAAATTAGTCATATATTAAAAATTATAATCTTATTCTAATTTGAGTAATCACACCTAAGATATTACTGTTGTCCCAGTGTTCTCAAGAGCTATGTGGGACATGACTGTTTACCAAATAGTACACATAATCATCAGCATTAGCTATAATCCTAATATTGTGTTCAGGTCATAAATGTTTCTCATCTAATTCACCTACCCTAAACGTCTTACCTCAACCAGCGTTGTTTAGACCTTCTTGATCTGTAAGGCACGGTGATTCATGCCTCGCCTAGCTCATAAAGAAAAACTAAGGGAATGTGAAAGCCCTCCTGAAGAATATAGTCGATAAAATAAGAGTGGCGTTAAAATTCTTTTAGAATTTTCATTTGGATCTAAAGATTATTTTTCTATTGGTTAGCTAAAAATCTAAAATGGGATCTAAAGCCCTTCTCATACTAATTTAGCTCTTATGAATGATGTACATACAAGTAACAGTATGTAAGTGCAGAGGAGAAGCAATCACAAGTTAAAGTTAGGCAGCAACTTATCTTCAAACATGGCTGCCAATCCCTGCCTTCCCTGCACTTACATACACGCCACCCTCAAGAAATGAGGTCTATTTCTTCACCCCCTTGAATCCCAGGCAGGCCTAACTAATGGAATACGGCAGAAACAAGGCTTGCCAGTTCTAGGCCTGGCCTTTAAGAAAAGTGACAGCTTCTGTTTCCAGGCCCTTGGAGCACTCAGCTGCCACACAGGAAGTACAGGCTACTCTGATGAAGTGGGACACCATGTGGAGCAACACCGAGGTTCCAGGCATGCGTGTGAAGCAGCCACCTTGAACATCGAGCCAGGTGAGCCTTCAGGTGACTCTAGTCCCAGCCACTGTGACTGTAATCACATGAAGGACCCCAACAGACGCCTGGACAGCTGGGTCCAGTGACTCCACAGAACTTTGAGAGAATAATTTGTTCTTTTAAACCACTAGTTTTAGGGTGAACTATCACACAGCAATAGCACTTGCCTAGGGTCACTCCCTCAGGAAACTCATCTTGAAGATCAAAAAGCTCCCCAAATGCATTAAGGAACTCCAAAACCATCAGAGCATCACCAAAGATTTCCGGAGGTAGTCTAGTTTTCACTGGAGTTGGTTCTGGAAGTTCCTGCAAGATTAAACAATTTATATAACTATTTGAACCAAGTACAGGAAATTGTACAGACAGATATGATATATTCTTTACCTAAGAACTATTTCACATTTCTCAGCCCTGGATGTTCATTATAATCACTTTTAGAACTTTAAAAATTATAGATGCTGTGGCTTTAATTCAACCTTATACCAAATCACAGTCTCTAAATCACTTACTAAATAATTTTTTCTTTCATTCAACTAACAGCATAACTTTAGGTTGAGCTGTACTTCTGACTACATTTCCCAGTTATGAGCGACTCCTAACCTAGATTCTGAGGCCAAGGCATTAGCCTTATCAGTATGATCTCTAACGTGGTATTTTCCTTAGGATATGGAACAAAATTAATCCACCATCTATTGTCTTAGAAATAGTTCCATATAAAACGAGATGAATGAGTTTGGTATAGATACTTCAATTTCTAGAGACAGGCAGAATCTTTGTCCAGTAACCACATTAAATGTTTGCCTGGCTCCAGTGGTTACTGGACTACCAAGGATAGCACAGATGACCAACTATTTCCACAGGATAAGAATCATTATCAAAGCTTGTTATAAAATACTAACAATGCTATCCTTGAACTCTAAATATACATATTTGCCTAACTGGCTATCTCCTCTGTTACACTGGTGTGTGAAACATCACATAATGTGCTTATACCTTAAGGTCATCACATTCCATATCTTCTCTGGGTTTACTCCACTGTTTTAAGTATTCCATATACTTTTTCTTTTCTTCACGCAACTTCTCTCTTTCCTAAAATGAAAAGTCAATAAAAATTTTTATTCATAAGGCAGCATCGGCATCACCTCAGAACTAGTAGGAAACACAAATACTTGCGCTATACCTAGATCTCTTGAACTAGGAACTCTAGGGTTGGGACCCAGCAATTGATGTTTTAAAATAAGCTCTTTTGGGGATTCTGCTGTACATAACAGTGTTAAAACCACTGATGAAAACAATGCCTATCTGACAGAACTGCTACAAAGATGAAAGATGTCTGACACATAGTAACTCCTGGATAAATATTAATTCAATCTGACCTTGTCTATAGCAGTGCTTTCTCCACTTTAAATCAATTAGATCTCAAGTGAAGAGATAAGAAATTATTAGAGTACCTAAATAACTATCCCCCCTTATATTTGTAATAGTTTTCAAGATTCATTTAAACCTAGTTAACTGCCTAGAGACACACAGAGGGGACAGTAAGTAAAAGCAATATTAGAGTACAATTGGTGAACTTTTTGCTCAGTTGGTCTTTTGACAACTTTTCTTCTTGGTTCTGGTATTTGAAACTGCAGGATAAATACTGACCCTAAAAAGTCTCTGGTAAAGCAGAATGTAAACAAAATATTTTGTTATAATTATTTCCAATAAATATATGTTAACTATGTAATATATGTATGTTTAATGCATGTTAATATTCTTTCTTTGAAATTTAGTAACACTGAAAGTAAACAGATGTACACTTCTCAAGTTTAATAGAAAACTCCTAGGTAGTTACAGAACTTAACTGTGCTTTGAGTGGCCCACTGAAATAAGCCCTCCCTCCGCCCAAATAATCCTTGTAGGGTGTAATAAGGTGGGTATTTTCATTCACTGTTGCTAAGAGTATACATAAGTACAACACATTTGACAAATACCTATGTTCATCAGGTACAGAAAGTTTTTAACATGTTCTTACCCATTGACCTAGTATTTCACTTCTACAAATTAATCCAGAGACACAATCCAAAAACAGGAAAGACTTTTGTTCATAAATTTGAACAAAGTATCCTTGTTTATGAGCAAAAATTTGTAAAGTGCTTACCTGTATCTATTTGATTAAACATTACATGCAGTCACTAAAAATTTCACATTACTTAGTTTATTTAGTAGCAGGACAGAATGTTTATAATAATGTTAAAATATATATATACAAAATTATAAATGCTGGATCTTATTCTTTAAGTGCCACAATAAAGATTAGAAATAAATTAATCAAAGCAATAATGCTATCTCTAAATATTACCATTTAGATTACAAGTGGTTTTTATTTTTTTTTCCTTGTAGTCTATACTTTCTGGAGTAAACATATATCAGACGCTGCCTACTTCCACGCAAGGGCCTATCTGAAATAATCAAGAAACACATGCAATTTAAATGAACATAATATATAACATGATCACCTAGGGTACTTGTGGTAGTTTAGTCGCTAAGTCGTGTCTGACTCTTGCGACCCTACGGGGTGTAGACCACTAGGCTCCTCTGTCCATGGGATTCTCCAGGTAAGGATACTGGAGTGGGTTGCCATGTCCTTCTCCAAGGGTACTTGTGAATATCCAGAAAACCCATGACAATGATGGACTTCAGAAGAAACCAGCTATGGAATTCTCTAAGAAATATCTACCATTGAAGATGATAATAAAAGATTTGCTGAAACAAAGATACTTTATTCTTCAAGGAAAATAAGAACACTACACTAATTCTTAATCCTCATACATTTTATTGTATTTTTCTAACAATGTAGTTTACTTCATTTCCCTAAATATGGAAGTCTAAACAATGAAGAAAAGCAACATTAGAATTGTACTTTTGAAGAGGCTCTGAGGTATGAAGTCACTCCTATATGTTGAATCTTAAATTATTCATTAAATTTTCCAAGGAAAATGGAGATATCCCAATACCGTTTATCAGTGCGATATGCACAACTATAAATGTAAATGGAAGCGATAAAAGTATTTTAAAATTAACCATGAATTTAAATATATAAAGTGTTGAATACTATTTACTATTTGTGGAGAGTATAACTAATATACTTGGATATACCTTTTCTCTTTCTATTTTAAGCCTCTCTTTTTCTTCTTTCTTCTTCAGTCTCTCTTCTTCAACAATTTTCTTCAATTCTTCCTTTTTTTTCTCTTTATCCTCCTTTTCTTTTTTCTTTGCCTCTAGGGCATCTGCTTTTTCTCTTTTTAATTTAGCCTTTTCAAAAGCTGTGGAGAAAATCAGACTTAGAATTGTACACAGACAGAAAATAACACACTTTTTAAATGTACAATAGAACCTCAGAAGTATTTTAAGGTTTAAGTGAGATCAAGAGACACTCACAGAGGGAGTCAGCTTGTGATTGAAATGGGAAGAGCAAGTCCTCTCTGTGTAAGACAAACTACTGCCATAGGACAAACACAAACCTGCCTTTGAAAGGCTTGCTACTCAAAGTGTGGCCCTAAGACCAGCAGTAAGGCACCACCTTGTGGGAAATGCAGAATCTTTTCTCCCACCCAGGCCTACTAATTTAGCATCTTCATTTTAGTAAGAGTCCCAAGTGATTCATGTATATAGTCACATTTGGGAAACAATGTTTTATAAGGCTGTAGGAATCAAACAAAAATGGCTAGGAACTGCCAACTTGTGCTTAACATAGCATTAGGTAAGTTTAACAGAGGATATGTTATACCTTAAAATGTCGTTTTAAGAGATAAACAGAGGTCTCATTTATCAAAGAAATTAATAGTTATCTGAGGGAAAAAACTAATCTTAAGAAAGACAAAACCAGAAGTAATCCATTTTAGAAACATCTCCTACCTAGGCACAGAGAAATACACTTTTCTGAGACAAAAAAAGTATTAAGAGGGCCGACAACAAATGACGGTGAAGGAATTGGAGACATTTATTAAGCCTCTTCTGTTTGCCAAAATCTTTGGTATATTCTTTACATTAAAACTCACCCAGTGATTTCATTTCTTCTTGTTTTAAAAGTTTGTCTCTTTCTTTAGTAGTTTTGTTCCTATAACTTGCAATAGTCTGTTTACTGGCAATGCTGTCCTCCTAGAAAAAATAAAAATAAAACACACACATAAAAACCAAGAAACTGAAGTTGTAACCACAGCTTTTACAAACTGGTCTACTTTCTCCTTACACTTAAAAAACGAACAAATTTAAAGCCCTCATCAAGTATACTTTCTTTATACTAAGGTTTAAGTCTAAAATATAATCGAACTTTTAACAATTCTAATCATAGTAACATATAGAATATCAGTTAATTCTGTAGTTCTACAAATCAGTACAAAAACCTCCCTGAAAAAACAAGCAGTAATACATAAGGGGAGCCTTAAAAATATGCATTAGAAAAACAAACAAAAATATTCCAAGGTACTTAAACTAGCTGGTATAGACATCAAATAAGAAACAGGCAGAGTAAATACACGTCAGAGACATTTTTGTAGTCAATATTAAAGACATCAGGTTTATTTTTACTTTCTTTCTTAGGAGATTAAGGGCTCTAGCTTGCGTAACTGTGATATTTTATGTTTTAAATGATCTTTACATTTCAGTTCCATAATTTATTCCCTGTATTTCATCCTGCTTTACATTTTAGTAACTGCTTACATTTCAGTACGAAACCCCTGTGGCATGAGACTCATGTCTAACTCACATCTGAAACTTCTACAAGCCTCACCGCTAAGCACTTGTCAAAAAACAGTACACCCTGTTCTTGTGTGAAGGAAAGTATTCCTTCCTACAGCATCCAGGGGTGAAGCAAGCCAAACCTTACTCTCAATTTTGGTTACTTTTATTAAGAATTACTGTGTACTTTTTATCTATTCTCTTGTTTACCTGACTAACAGATATTCGTTTGGGAGGTCTCCCTCTTCTTCTGTTAGCTGGACTGAAGATAAATGTGGGTGGTTCATCAGGGAAGAAGTAAGAAAAATCTTGTTCTGCTATTTTATATGTTGAAAGAGATGATGCCTTCATTAAAAAAAAAAAAGACACAGGGTACAATAATAACACATTAGTAAATCATATATAGATAAGCTCTAACATGTCATATGATTACTGTTACAAACCAGGTCAAAAGCATTAGAATTTTATGTGTATTGTGTAGTAACATACATTTTATTTCTTGATCCTTTTAAAAATTACATAATTAATCAGCTTTACCAGGAAGCAAAACAGAAGTCAAAGGATTCCTTCACCATAAAATATTCAAGAAGGCTTCAACAGCTTCCTGAATTCTAAAACTATCTCAAAATTCCACATATACAATAATCTTTTTTGTTTGCTTTTGACTAATTTTATATGAGGCTTTCTAGTAAATAATCCATATATTAAATATTTTAAAATCCACTATATTAAATCAATAAATTTTTCTTAGCCTAACTGCTGAACATTTAGACTTCCCCCTCCACTTTGAAATGATAACTTAAATACTTTATGTATCAAATTTTAAAGCTGGTCTGGATAAAAGCAGAAATACTGATAAATTTCTATTAAGTTTCAACTCAAAATTTAAGTTCATAGAAGTCAACCTCATTTTTACTTTAAGTTGTGTGGTTCCTGGATATCTGCTAAAATCAAGAGTTTCTTTCCTTCTACTTTCATCCATGTCCAACTCTAAACTTCTTATTTTCGATTAGCAATTCTGAAGATAAGTTTTGGTCTAACAGCAAAGATTATCTTCTTTCTTCCTCTCCAAAAAAAATGCTATTTACAGAAATACAGAAAATGTGATGATATAAAATTTTAAGTTATTAATAAAATAGGATTGATTCTACTGGGAATTCAATTTACTACAATAATATTTTTATTTTTGGTAGAACATAGCTTTTAATACCTAACACAGTAAATGAATAATTCATTAAGATTTCACATTAAATTCCATTAACATGGCTATCTACTGTCCCACTTATATAACCTGTGAATATTCCACATGCAGTATGGGAGCATGACCGGGTTCCATCCCTATGTTGGGAAGATCCCCCGGAGAAGGAAACGGCTACCCACTCCAACACTCTGGCCTGGAGAATTCCATGGACTGTATAGTCCACGTGGTTGCAAAGAGTCAGACATGACTCAGTAACTTTCACTTCATAGAGAACAGTACTTTGAGTATGAGTGGATGGCTTCTTCTGAAACACATACCCAAAAAGGATCAAATAGGCTTTAGTATATTAACTGCCAAGGTACCCTTATTCACACACACAACACACACAATAAAAAAATCCCACATCTTTGTTTTCTTGCAGGTATTCCTAACAACAGTCTACATTCACCATACTGGGTATCAAACTCAGTTGTTTTAAGGGTGTGTGGGTGTGGGTGTAGGTGTGGGTGTGTGTATGTACAAGTATACTAGAATACTGACTAACCATCTTTCACCATACTAGGTATCAGACTTGGTTGTTTTAAGGGTGTGTGTGTGTGTGTATGTGTGTGTACTAGAATATCTACTAACTGGGTATCAAACTTGGTTGTTTCAAGGGGGTGTGTGTGTATAAATATACTAGAATAGCCACTAACCATCTTTCACCATACTGGGTATCAAACTTGGTTGTTTTAAGGGGGTGTGTGTGTGTGTGTGTACAAGTATACTAGAATAGCCACTAACCATCTTTCATTATATTCATAAGAAAAAAATGTTTACTATAACCTTAATTTTTATTTATTTATTAAGTAAAGTTAACTTTTCAAACTTATTGACTTTATTTTCCTGGGTGAAAACTTATGTCTGTCATTTTTTCCTTATTTGGGCTATTTTTGTTCGCTTATGTAGAAGAAATCTTATAAAATTAGGTGAACTGGCCAACTGGCTATTTATGATACACATAAGCAGCTATATTCATTGACTGTCTATCAAATGTCAGGCACTGTTCTAGCCATTTATCACAAGTGTCTAAATCATCAACTTTTTTAAGCATCATTTTACATGACCACCTATTCAATACTATAGACAGAAGAATGCTTAAATCACGCTCTCTTATCAAGACAAATACTTTAAAAATTCTTTCAGATGATTTTACATATTTTCAAGTTTTATATTTCATCCACTGTAAATTTTGATCATGTCTATTTTTCTAATGGAGTGCTCATGTTTTATAATTGATTTGAGCTCCTCAATGTATTCACTGAAAGTATCTTTCCTCTAGCACTTGCCCTTCAAATCTGTTCATGACATTTTTAATCCCACATAAACTCATATTGTCAAATCAATCTCATCTCTGGTATTTCTTTTCTATTGCTCCACCTAAGTACTTTAGCATAAGTAACATTAAGATTTATTTTATGTCCTTTTTATTTTTTGAGCTAGACCCAACATTTTTCCAAATAGACCCAACTATTTTCCAAGTAGTTAACCAAGTGTCCCAGTTCTATTTATCTTTGTCTCTAGATATGTGAAATACTACTTTTCACACAAACTCAAATACCCTTTTCCTTCATATATTTTCTTTTGATGTAATATATACACATGATGAAATGCACAAATCTTAGGCATACAGTAGCTGACTTTTGATACATGCATACATTTCTCTAATCCATTCTATTGTTTTATTTAATGTCTCTCTCCCAATATAAGTATTTCTCATTTTAAAAAATTAGTTTTAGTTTTATCATTTAACTTTTTACTTGAGGGTACAATATGAGGTTTCTAAACTTGATTTTTTCCCTCTAAATAGTTATTAATGAAATATACTCTATCTGCTTAGTATTGGTCTCTGAGATTCTTTTTATTATACATATTATCCTCTTACCTATGGGGATCTATTTTAGCACTGTTCTTTGAATCTGTTTTTCTGAGCCAGCATTATACTATCAGAAAACTCTAACTGCCCTACCCATCCACCTTTTTTTTTGGCCGTGCAGCTTGTGGGATCTTCGTTCCCTGACCAGGGATCGAACCTGAGCCCCCTGTAGTGGAAATGCAGAGTTCTAACCACTGTACTGCTAGGGAATTTCCCCCACAGTTTTCCATCTACTCTCATCAATTGAGGTTGACCTTTTTATACAAGGAGAACAGTGGAAGTAACTGAGGCATCTAGCATTTCTAGCAACTGCATAAAAACAGTATTTAATCCAGTGAATACAAAGAAAATTACTAAAAACTGGCTCCAGATAAAGAGAGCTATTTTCAAGCAACTTTGGAGTAACATTTCTGCAATGTTACAACCTTATAACAGCACTCATTTTTATCTTTCTTCCTTCTTTTCAACAAATAATATCACTATTCTAACTACCTTAATTTTAATGACTCCATCTTGTGGTTCACAGTGTTGCTTCAGAAAAAGCTTTAGTTTATCACGAGAAAATAGGTGTTTTCTCCGGCTATAAGGAAAAGGAGGCGAAAGCAGAAAGTGTTAATATCCAAGAATTCAATCTGAGCTCCATAATCTCTTTAGATCCATAATTAAATTTCAAACCTAGGAAAAGAACATTTTCCAATAGTATTTATAAGTTACAAGAAACTTATACAGAAGTATTTACATTACTGTTTCATTAAACAAAAAAGATGGAGAGAATATATATATTTATATGTAAAGAAGTCTTTATGTAGAATGTTATAAGATCTACTTGAGTGGATCTACCATAAAAGTCTATTACAAAAACAGTATATCCATTTTTTGCTTAGGAACCACTTAGAAATCAAATAAACCTCAAGGAAAATATACTACACAGAGTAAACCAAATTTTATAAAATCAGATGATCATCCCTATAAATATTACCATTAAAATTCTTAACATAATAAAAATTCACAGACTACCATTATCATATAGTGCTACATAAACCAACATTCAAATGGATATTGTGAACAGAAGTGAACATGGGTTTTATCAAATTGTAAAATATTTTGTATTTAAACTTCATATGGCAACCAGCAAATTCATGAGATTAAAATTAAAGAGTTAGAAATGATTAAAGCTTTAAAAATACACCATTTTTCATTTTCCTTAGGCCCCAGTTGAAAAACAGCAACCACAATAGTGCCATCACCACACACAGAAGACAAAAAAATAAACATACAAGTATTTCTAGAAAGGTTCTGGAAAGAAAGCAAATATTTCAACTGAATTTAAAGTATTCCTTTTAAGAAAAAGCTAAGTTAAAAGTTTCTATGAGTAAACAAACAATATAGGAGTTCTTAAGTAGTGGCCCTCCCCCAAATATGTATTTTTTGCTAAACTATAGGAAGGACTACATGAAAAAAAAGGTCTAAAAAAGGAGCCCAGCACCATACACTAGCTGAGAGTAATTAATTATCTTTTGACTGTTAACTAAATATACTAGTCCTCAAGAAATGTATTGTTCTACACGGCACCTATTAGCCATATGTTTTTTTAAATAAAATTAAAATAAAAACTTCAGTTCTGCACAATTACTAGCCACACTTCCATCATACTAGATAGTACACATAAAACCTTTCTATTACTGAAGGAAGTCCTCCTTGTCAGAGCTACTCTATTATAGTAAGGCTACCTTACAGGAATATTACTATCTCTCTTATTATAGGAACAGTATTATCATTTGATGCTAACAAAGAGCTGCAAGTCAATTAAATCTTCTATTATCAAGCACGGCTTTCCCATCTTATAATCTCTGGTTCACCAATTAAGAAGAAAATGAGTTAATAAGACCGTAACTGATCTAGCAGAATTATATTGAAAGTATGTCAAAAATTAAACAGAAATGTGAAAAATATTAAATAGGGGGTTACATTATATAAAAAACATATTTTGAGCTAAAAGCAAAAACAGGAAAAAACTCAGTAATGAAAAAGGAAAACACTGGTCATCTCAACTATACTATTCATTAGCCCATAAACTGAACAATATAATTATTCTACTTTAAACCAGCATAGAGAAGATACAGAATTTTACCTGATTTGTGTTGCCTTAACAATAGCACACTCATACAATTCTTTTTTAGTGGGTTGCACCTTGTACTTGAATAATAAGGGATCGACTGCATCTTTTTTCTTTCTAAAAAAAGCAAAGATACGAATAAGGTAATAATTTGTTTGGAAACAAGATATTTTTAAATGAAATCTAATTTTGAAAAACATACTATAACAGAATTTAATGCATTTAACTTTTAATTATGATTTTATGTTACTGATATGCCTTACTATTTTAATAGCCAAAATAGTACAAAGTGCTATTTTGTTAGATAGATACTTTAATTGCTCATTCAATAAGTTTTCCTTGAGTGAAGAAATTAACTACAGATAAATAAGCAGAATACCCAGTTTAGGTTAGAAAAATTTATAAACAAACAAATAGCTCTGGATTTACTTCTTGTTGGATTTACTTTCTTCTTCATAGCCATGTAATCCAAGAGCAAAAGTGGAGATAATATAGTTTACCTTGTTTCATGAACTAGCAAAAGGCTACACATTTAATTCCCAGCCCCACCAATTTCTCATTTTTCCCACCCTTTGAGGGTACATTCACTCATTCATCCATCCATCCGTTCACTAAATAGTGAAGAGCCTACAGTGTGCCAAATACTAATAAAGATTAAGGATTCAGTGGTGAGCGAAACAGAAATACAGTAAGGAGACGAACAAAACACACAACAGGGTAGGTGGTTAACTGCTATGAAGGCAAGAGAGGACGGAGTGAAAGGCTCCTATTTCATACAGGGTGATGGGCCCCAATAAGCTGACCAGGTAGGCCTCCCAGAAAGCTGACATGTAAGCAGAGATCTGAAAAAAATGAATGGGCAACTCATGAGAAAAACGTTGGGGATATGAGTTTTTAAAGGGAGAGAGAAAGAGTGTGTAAAGGTCCTGACAGAGAAGCATGCACGGTTTACACACGAAGCAGAATAAATAGGGAGAAAAAAAAGAAGGTCCAGTCAGAGAGGTAAAAGCAGGGACAGATGATGGGGTCACCATGAAGGGCTTCAAGTTTATTCTGGATTCTGAATACTGGAGTGATGATGATTTAACTTAATACTTCTGAAGGGTCATCTTGGCTGTGAACAGGGGGATAGAGTGAAAACAGGGATATCAGAAAACTCCAATGCAATAGACTAAGTGGGAAAAAATGCTGGCAGGACAGAATAAGATGGTAGTAGAAAAAAATGGTTAGATTCTAGAAAAGCTGCCTCTAGAATGCCAGTGTAAATGTAAAGGGGATATAAGTGGAGGTTATAGAGAAAAAAATGATAGGAAAGGATGATAAAGAGAAGCACTGGGCAAGGAAACTAAGATACAAAGTGATACAAATACAGTACACACACTGCAGAGTCAATCTATCTGCATTTATATGACTTTCTCCGGGAACACTCAGCTGACCAAAACTGTCAAATGACTGAATTTCAGAGTTAGTTTCTTTACTACCTGCACTATAAAGTGAAACATAAAGCTCAGAAAGTTATAGTTTCTTTACTATATACAACATAAAGTGAAAAATAAAGTACAGAATGAATTTTTCCAAGTAAACAAAAGTGGAATGTATAAGTGAATGAAGTGAGCTTCAGTTGATCTTCAATAGCTGACTAGAATTAACTAGGTAAATTTCAACTTTGCAAACTCTAACATGTGTTGTTGAACCACATGGTTTAGATGCACAGTATATACCAGTGTATGGCTAGAAAGAAGAAAAAGTTACTTCAATGGGTTACCAGTACTCAATCTGACATACATACATACATACATACATATATAACATATACATTTATTTATTTAAGCTGTGTGTGGCTTGTGGGAACTTAGTTCCCCAACCAGGGATTGAACCTGGACCCCTGGCAGTGAAAATGTGGACAGCCAAAGAATTCGTACATTTAAAAAGTTGATAAAAATCACTTACCCATTTTGAAAAGAACTGTTTTGTGTTTCTGAATCATCACTATCACTGATGACAATAGTTTCTCCATCTACACTGCTGACATGTCCATTAGCAAAACCATTCTGGTGTGACGGAGGAAGGACTTCCAAAATCCTACACTGTATTCTGAAAGAAAAGGGGACATTTAAAAATATAAGTCATTTGATATTTTATAATCAAACATTTCAGAGCAATCTATTTTGAACAAGTAAAAAGCAATTTTGCAGAAACTATGGCTGATTAATATAACCAATTTAGTACAAAAGGAAACCGTCAATTTAAGAAACAGCCAATTTAAATAAAGGTTAGCTACAATTTAAAACAATACAAACTTATTTTAAAAGTCAGTTTATCAAGATTCTTAACAATTATATTTATCACTAAAGTTTAGAAAATCAATTATTGCATAATATCTCATTATACAGATTGGTATTATGAGAGTTTTTTTTAAGCATTCAATATTTTAAATTCTGAAATTCTCCTGATCATAACCTTTCTCATAGTAACATTTTGGCTTCCCTTACCTCTGCCTGGATTTTATGTATCTGGATTTTATGGGCTGCAATTTCAGACTCACTCACCACAACTGAAATATTCCTCATTTTTACTGTGCCAATTTTCAATTGATAAGTAATTTAAACTTGGTATAGCCCTACAACTGAACATTACTCAGCAAAAAATAGGAATGAAATACTGATGCATGCTATAGTATGGATGAACCTTTAAAACATTATGGTAAATTAAGGAAACAAGACTGAAAAGGTCCCATTTATATGAAACATTCAGAACAGGGAAAGTAGATGAGTGGTTGCAAGGAACCTGAAGGTAAAGGGGAATAAGGGAGAAAGTGAAAGAGGAGCGTGATCGCACAGTGTTAGGCTTCCTTTGCGGAGAGTTAAAAATGTTCTAAAATTAGTTTGTAGTAATGGTTGTACAATTCTATGAATATACTAAAAGCCACTGAACTATACACTTTAAATGGGTGACTTTTATGGTATGTGAGATATATCTTAAGTTGCTAAAAAACAAAAGTCACAAGTAATTGCAAGGTTTAGGTGGTGCAGAGAGTAAAGAATCTGCCTACAGTGCAGAGACCTGGGTTCGATTCTTGGGTTGGGAAGATCTCCTGGAGAAGGAAATGGCAATCCGCTCCAGTATTCTTGTCTGGAAAATCCCATGGACAGAGGAGCCTGGCAGGCTACAGTCCATGGGGTCGCAGAGTCAAACACAACTGAATGACTAACACACACTAACTAAAAAAAAAAAGAGACAGCATTTCTGGAATTTTAACTATGGCACCTCTACAAGTCTCAGGCAATCCAAGGTATTAACTAAGAATATATAAGGCATATATACATCTACCAATGGGATAAACCCCTAGTCTCTGAGAAACAGTGGCTCAAAATTAGACAATCTACTCACTATATCATTCATTTGGCTATACCATACCATAAACAAGTTTGATACAGTGTGGGCATTCTTAAAGCTGCCTGTCCACTTAGCCCTCCTCTTCCAGGAATTCATTCCCTCCACACTCCATCTCTATTAATAGTAGAGCTGACATGCTTCCACAAGACCCTGGCCAGAGTCAGTTGCTACCCAGTGGGTACCTTTTTGCTGAGTCAATATATCTTTTCCAAGATTTAAACACTTGCAATCAAGAAAGTAAAAATCAGCTCCTTTTCCATCATGGAATCTGTATGATGTAAAATTCCAGGGCTGCCAGCAGCCATGTTTTCTGCCATGTGCCACAGGTCATTGTGCAGTGAGAGAAGAGACAGCAAGGGTTCTAGAGGCAATTTGTTCTCTTATTCTTGCTGCATCTAGCCCAATCTCAAGTTTACTTGTTTAATCTTTCCTTTGATCCTATAAACTGATAATTTGGCCTTTTGCCTACATTTTCAAAATAAAATGTTGTATTTATAGTCAAAACAGAAGCATACAATTCCAGAAAAACAGTTTATTTAGAGCTGATTCATTTTGGGAAGCTGACTGATTTTTACAAGATAACTGAACTTATTTTCATTAGTGTACATTTTAGCATATGCTTACTTATATTCACCTTTAGGAGAACATTAAATATCCCCAACAAAATCTAATATTGCTATCTGTTGTTGTTACATCACTAAATCACGTCCGACTCTTTTGCAACCCCATAGATTATAGCCCACCAGGCTCTTCTGTCCATGAGATTTCCCAGGGAAGAATACTGGAGTGGGTTGGCTGAGGAAATCAACACCATGGATTCTCTGCTAGGAATTCTGCACTGTACACAATCAGAAGAAAATAACTGGTTCCATGGAATCCTCAGGTTTAAGAATCAATAAAATATAGACTATGTGGGTGAATATAAAACCCTCAAGCATTTTATCTTCCTCCCTCAATTCATTTCAAGCATCATATATGACTCCTTACTAATCAACTTCTTAAAAAGAATTGAGGAAAGACTCAAATTATTAAAACCAGAAGTAAAAGTTGGAAAAGATTGTAATAGAATACCATGAACTGTATGCTAACAAACTGGATAACCTAAATGAAATGGATAAGTTCTTAGAAACACACAAATTGATTTAAGAAGAAATAGAAAATCTAAATGGATCTGTAACTATTACAAGGGCTGAATCAGTAATCAAGAACATCCCAACAAAGAAATGTACAGGACCAGATGGTTTCACTGGTAGGTTCTACCAAACTTTTAAAGAATTAACACCAATTCTTCTCAAAATCTTCCAAAAGACTGAAAAGGAGAGAACAGTTCTTAACTCATTTCCTAAGGCCAGCATTACCCTGATACACAAACCAGACAAAAGAACAAAACAAACTTTAAAACTAAAAACAAAACAAAAACCAAACTAATTAAAAAATGGGCCAAGGATCTAAACAGGCATTTCTCCAAAAAGGATACAAATGGCCAATAAGAAAGTATTAAGGATAGAGAAACTGGAACCCTTGTACACTACTGGTGGAAATGTAAACTGATGCAGCTGCTATGGAAAACAATATGAAAGTTCCTAAAAAAATCAGAGAACTTTCCAATGACCCAGCAATTCCCCTTCTATGTGTATGTATACATACATGTGTGTGTATATGTATACATATATGTGTATGTATATATATATATACACACATACCCCAAAGAACTGAAAATAGGAACGCAACAGATACTTGTACACCAATGTTCATGACATTATTCACAATAGCCAAAAGGTAGAAACAACTCAAGTATCTATCAACAAATAGATTAAAAAATGTAGTATATACACATACAATGGAATAGTATTCAGCCATAAAAAGGGATAAAATTCTGATACATATTATAACATAGATGAACCTTGAAAACATTATGCTCAGTGAAATAAGCCAAACACAAAAAACCAAATATTGTATGACTTCACTTATTTAAGTATCTAGGCAAATTCGCAGACTTAAAGTAGAATAAAGGTTTCCAGGGGCAGAAAGGATGGAGAAATGGGGAGTTATTGCTTAATGGGTGCAGAGTTTCTGTTTGGGATGATGAAAAAGTTCTTGAAATAGTAGTGATGGTTACACAACACTGTGAATGTACTTAATACACTTAGAAATGATTACAACGGTAAAGTTTATGTTTATTTACCACAACTGAGAAAAAAATTTTTTTTTTTTTTTACCAACAGTAAAGCTGAAGAAGGCCCAATTACCAAGCCTACCAAGCAAATGGACATGGTGTCAAAAGAACTGCAGGTCAACTTTCACCACTGGCTGATAGAAACAAAACAGTGTTTCTAAAGAGGAACATCTACAGGAAATTATGTAGTCTGATGGTTAAAAGGTTCTGTAATTTAGTGACATGAACTGCACAAAAATAAGCAATAATCAAATGGAACCAACTTTGAAGAGCCTAGGTAAGACATACAGGAATTATACGGCTCAGAGTTACAGGAGGTGATAAAGAAGGCTTTTCACGAACCTGCAACAACCTTTTTCAGATTAGAAAAAGGGGTGGTTTTCATTTGGCAGAGTCCAGGTGCGTGCCCCTAAGTGGCCGGAGTGGCGGCCATCAGAGAAAAAATAAATGCATCTATGCTGGGCACAAGGACATTGGTGTGGTGCCTAAATGGTCTGACAGCCTACTGAAGGGAACAGTCTATGATTCCTATAGGGCCCACAGGGCTACAATAATTTAAGAACTAATTTAAAACTAACAGAAAATGAACAGACAGAAAAACAATTCCCTGGCAGAGAAATAACAGAGAAGGAAATCAGTGCAGCTTTATAGAGACATTGCTTCAGTTCAGTTCAGTCCAGTCGCTCAGTTGTGTCTGACTCTTTGGAACCCATGAACTGCAGCAGGCCAGGCCTTCCTGTCCATCACCAACTCCTGGAGTTTACCCAAACTCATGTTCATTGAGTTGGTGATGTCATCCAACCATCTCATCCTCTGTCATCCCTTTCTCCTCCTGCCCCATCCCTTCCAGCATCAGGGTCTTTTCCAATGAGTCAACTCTTATCAGGTGGCCAAAGTATTGGAGTTTCAGCTTCAACATCAGTCCTTCCAATGAACACCCAGGACTGATCTCCTTTAGGATGGACTGGTTGGATCTCCTTGCAGTCCAAATGGCGGCCATCAGAGAAAAAATAAATGCATCTATGCTGGGCACAAGGACATTGGTGTGGTGCCTAAATGGTCTGACAGCCTACTGAAGGGAACAGTCTATGATTCCTATAGGGCCCACAGGGCTACAATAATTTAAGAACTAATTTAAAACTAACAGAAAATGAACAGACAGAAAAACAATTCCCTGGCAGAGAAATAACAGAGAAGGAAATCAGTGCAGCTTTATAGAGACATTGCTTCAGTTCAGTTCAGTCCAGTCGCTCAGTTGTGTCTGACTCTTTGGAACCCATGAACTGCAGCAGGCCAGGCCTTCCTGTCCATCACCAACTCCTGGAGTTTACCCAAACTCATGTTCATTGAGTTGGTGATGTCATCCAACCATCTCATCCTCTGTCATCCCTTTCTCCTCCTGCCCCATCCCTTCCAGCATCAGGGTCTTTTCCAATGAGTCAACTCTTATCAGGTGGCCAAAGTATTGGAGTTTCAGCTTCAACATCAGTCCTTCCAATGAACACCCAGGACTGATCTCCTTTAGGATGGACTGGTTGGATCTCCTTGCAGTCCAACGGACTCTCAAGAGTCTTCTCCAACACCACAGTTCAAAAGCATCAATTCTTCGGCGCTCAGCTTTCTTTACCGTCCAACTCTCACATCCAAACATGACTCCTGGAAAAATCACAGCCTTGATTAGACAGACCTTTGTTGGCAAAGTAATGTCTCTGCTTTTGAATATGCTATCTAGGTTGGTCATAACTTTCCTTCCAAGGAGTTAACTGTCTTTTAGTTTCATGGCTGCAGTCACCATCTGCAGTGATTTTGGAGCCCAGAAAAATAAAGTCAGCCACTGTTTCCACTGTTTCCCCATCTATTTCCCATGAAGTGATGTGACTGGATGCCATGATCTTCGTTTCCTGAATGTTGAGCTTTAAGCCAACTTTTTCACTCTCCTCTTTCACTTTCATCAAGAGGCTCTTTAGTTCTTCGCTTTCTGCCATAAGGGTGGTGTCATCTGCATATCTGAGGTTATTGATATTTCTCCTGGCAATCTTGATTCCAGCTTGTGCTTCTTCCAGCCCAGCATTTGTCATGATGTACTCTGCATATAAGTTAAATAAGCAGGGTGACCATATACAGCCTTTACATACTCCTTTTCCTATTTGGAACCAGTCTGATGTTCCATGTCCAGTTCTCACTTTTGCTTCCTGACCTGCATACAGGTTTCTCAAGAGGCAGGTCAGGTGGTCTGGTATTCCCATCTCTTTCAGAATTTTCCACAGTTTATTGTGATCCACACAGTCAAAGGCTTTGGCATAGGCAAATAAAGCAGAAATAGATGTTTTTCTGGAACTCTCTTGCTTTTTTGATGATCCAGCAGATGTTGGCAATTTGATCTCTGGTTCCCCTGCCTTTTCTAAAACCAGCTTGAACATCTGGAGGTTCACGGTTCACGTATTGCTGAAGCCTGACTTGGAGAATTTTGAGCATTACTTTACTAGTGTGTGCTGCTGCTAAGTCACTTCAGTCGTGTCCGACTCTGTGCGACCCCATAGACGGCAGCCCACCAGGCTCCCCCATCCCTGGGATTCTCCAGGTAAGAACACTGGAGTGGGTTGCCATTTCCTTCTCCAATGCATGAAAGTGAAAAGTGAAAGGGAAGTCGCTCAGTTGTGTCCGATTCTTAGTGACCCCATGGACTGCAGCCTACAAGGCTCCTCCATCTATGGGATTTTTCCAGGCAAGAGTACTGGAGTGGGGTGCCATTGCCTTCTCTGTACTAGTGTGTGAGATGAGTGCAACTGTGTGGTAGTTTGAGCATTCTTTGGCATTGCCTTTCTTTGGGAATGGGATGAAAACTGACTTTTTCCTGTCCTGTGACCACTGCTGAGTTTTCCAACAGACATTGCTTATAATGTAGTGAATGTTTTATATATAAATTATACTAGTTACTATCAGTGCTCCTGTAACTTCGCACCACACCCAAACCATAGGTCAAGTTTTGCTAATCTAATCAAGGCTGGGCCTCTCATTGGTGCCTGTCTGAACTTCAGTTAACTGCAAGATGTCAAGTCAACATGTTCTAATAGATTTCCAAAGAGACTCTCTTTCAAATCCACTTGCTGTAATTTCTTAGTTCTAGGGAGTTCAAAAAAGATTGGGGTTTAAAAAAAGGTTAAAGGATCATGAGTTGGAGAAGGAAATGGCAACCCACTCCAGTGTTCTTGCCTGGAGACTCCCAGGGATGGGGGAGCCTGGTGGGCTGCCGTCTATGGGGTCACACAGAGTCGGACACGACTGAAGTGACTTAGCAGCACCAGCAGCAGCAGTGGGTCTTGGAGAGTATGGCAACTCTAAAATTATGCTCCATTATTTGAGGACAGAGTAGAGAATGACAATCAAGAGATGGTCCTTATTATTACTAGAGCTCCTGTGTGCCAGATAAGTACCTAACTGACACAAAGTTCTCTCCTCATATCAGCTCCTCAAGGGACACATTTTTTCAGAAGATGAAATTCAGAGTCAGAGAAGTTAAATCATTTGCTTATAGTCACACCACCAATAATGGTATGATGTGACTCTGAAGCCCATATATTTTCTAATCTTTCACTCTATTACTGGAGGTAAGGGGAGCGCAACACTGTACTGACACAAGAGCAGTTCAGAGCTTTAAGCCCAAGTAGTCAAGAGGCACTTTTGGAGCCTCTCCAAAACACACTTCAAACTTAAAACATGTTTCAGAATGAAAGCAAGTCTGTGGAACAGAAGCCAAGCACAGGATGAGGATATAGCAATAGTTAGTCATACATTTCTAATAGTGACCAGCTAACAGTCTTTTATGAGAATATTCTGGAATGGTATATGTCTTTCCCCACAAAAGTTGTTTTTGTTTTAATAGTCATTTAATAATAGTTATAGTTCAATTTGGGGCTTCCCATGTGGTACTAGTGGTAAAGAACATGTCTGCCAATGCAAGAGACGTAAGAAATGTGGATGCGAACCCTGAGTTGGGAATATCCCCTGAAGGAGGACATGGCAACCCACTCCAGTATTGTTGCATGGAGAATCCCAAGGACAGAGGAACCTGGTGGGCTATAGTCCATGGGTCACAGTCAGACGTGATGGA
Organism: Oreotragus oreotragus; assembly: GCA_006410675.1. NCBI lineage: Eukaryota > Metazoa > Chordata > Mammalia > Artiodactyla > Bovidae > Oreotragus > Oreotragus oreotragus. The sequence continues at coordinate 111,075 of SJYX01014802.1, read as the reverse complement.
AGCACCTTGCACACGTGCATGCACACAGTTCAGTTTATATACCAAAATACAAATTAATTAATATAAAAGTAAATTCTAGAATTGAAAAATGCATTTACAAGGCATTTGGGTAGAAGATAAATAATTAACAGCAAAAGAAAAGAAGACTAGAAACCCAGGGAGACCTGCTTGACATAAAAGATTGCCCTTCTCTGTCTGGGTCTCTAAAAATGGAAAATGCTGAACTGATGGCATGCTTACCTGCTTACCTGTGCTACCTTTTATTTCCTCGAAATCCAGGTGCCAAGAACATTCATTTAAAAAATGTTATGCTTGAATAATTACTTCAAGTTTATAGGTAGAAACAGAGTAAAACTTGCTTAATTTGAAGTTTAGAGTTTAAAAAAACTAAAGGTTAAGTGATACCTCATTTTAAGTGGAGGAAACTAGACCACTCAACAAGTTTGCTACTTCAAACAAAAAGACTGTGAATTATGTTGATTACTTGTCAGTGGGGAAGAAGAGGTCAGGAAAGGTTGCTTTGCTGGTAATCTTTCACTTTTTAGACAAATCGATCAGAGTAGCTCAAAGAATGTTTCATCCTGAACTGCTCTGAGGCTCTTTGTGGACCTGAGAACATCTTATTATTTCTCCAATTGGCATTTGACTTATTATAAGCCTAAATATCCAAAGACAATTAGAATCATTAGATTCTTACTGAAAACTAAATCTTTTATTAAAAGATATATATAACAAATAAAAATCTCTAGAAAGAAGAATTCTAGATTTAAGATATGGGCTATATCCTACTTATCTCCAAAGTTTCAAACACTTGGATATTATCAATATACTGTTTAAACTCTTTAGTATTCAAAATTATGTTTTAGCCACATGATTAAGTTTGGTTGAAGTATCAATCAAATTAATGAAAGCCTCACCAAAATACTTTATACAAAATTCCAACTAGTGTATTCAAGTTAATAGGTATTCAAGGTGTTTGTGGGCTCAGCTTATGTTGATGCCAACAGAAACAATAACCTTGTGAGGAGGAAAGACCAACATATGCAGATCAGAAAAAAACAAAATATTAAACATTAAAATTAAAATTTTAAACATTAAAATTTTGTTAATGCCACTAATATTTGTCCTATTATAGGCACACGCGTCAAATACCAACTGATAAGGAAAAGTGATATGAGCAATCTATCAGGTATTCTATTTATTAAACAGTAATCAGTTTATAACTTGACATATGTTAAATTTATTTTGAGTCAGAGTACTGTATTCTTCAATTCAGCCAAAAAAGCTGAGTTAAGATTTTCAAACTTGAAAGTTACCTTGTCATTGGCAATACAGATTTTTCAAGTCAGATTTATTTCAGAAAACAAAGTAGGAAGTAGGAAAACAAGTTTAACAACCTCTGATTTGTGGGTCTGGCATAAAAGAGCAATATGAGGGACCCTTACAGTGATAGAAATATTCTATACTGTGACTATAGTAATGTCAATACCAGTGGGGGAAATTTTGTATTATTCTGAATTATTTTACAACATCATGTGATTGGACAGTTATCTCAAAATAGAAAGTTCAGTTTAAAAATGCTAATGATAAACATTAGGAAAATATTAACTCCAATTAAAAGCATTCATTTCACATCATGGGGGAAAAAATCAGTAAAATTGAAAAGCAGAGACATTACTTTGCCGACTAAGGTCTGCCTAGTCAAAGCTATGGTTTTTCCTGTGGTCATGTATGGATGTGAAAGTTGGACTGTGAAGAAAGCTGAGCGCCGAAGAATTGATGCTTTTGAACTGTGGTGTTGGAGAAGACTGTTGAGAGTCCCTTGGACTGCAAGGAGATCCAACCAGTCCATTCTAAAGGAAATCATTCCTAAACATTCATTGGAAGGACTGATGTTGAAGCTGAAACTCCAATACTTTGGCCACCTGATGTGAAGAACTGACTCATTTGAAAAGACCCTGATGCTGTGAAAGATTGAAGGCGAGAGAAAGGGATGACAGAGGATGAGATGGTTGGATGGCATCACTGACTCAATGGACATGAGTTGGAGTGAACTCTAGGAGTTGGCGATGGACATAGAGGCCTGGCGTGCTGCAATCCATCAGGTCACAAAGAGTCGGACAGAATTGAGCGACTGAACTGAACTGGATTGCCCTGTATCACCATATAAGCTTAAAGCATACAACATGCTGGTTTGATTTACATATATAGTGAAATGATTACAGAGAGAAAGGGATGACAGAGGATGAGATGGTTGGATGGCATCACTGACTCAATGGACATGAGTTGGAGTGAACTCTAGGAGTTGGCGATGGACATAGAGGCCTGGCGTGCTGCAATCCATCAGGTCACAAAGAGTCGGACAGAATTGAGCGACTGAACTGAACTGGATTGCCCTGTATCACCATATAAGCTTAAAGCATACAACATGCTGGTTTGATTTACATATATAGTGAAATGATTACCACAATAGGTTTAATTAACATTCAGCATCTCATATAACACCCAGTGTTTCATAAGTGAAAAAAAAAAAAAGAAAATTTGTCTTGTGATGAAAATTCTTGGATTTACTTTTAACAACTTTCCTGTATATCATAGAGCAGTGTTAACTATAGTCATCATGTTGTACATTACATTCCTAGTACTTATTTATCTTATAACTGCAAGTGTGTTCCTTCTGACTGTTGTTTAGTTGCTAAGTCCTGTCTGACTCTTTGTGACCCCATGGACTGTAATCCACCAGGCTCATCTGTCCATGGGATTTCCCAGGCAAGAATACTGGAGAGTTACCAGTTCTTTCTTTAGGGGATTTTCCTGACCCAGGGGCCAAACCCACGTCTCCTGCATCTCCTGCATTGGCAGGCGGATTCTTTACCACTGAGCTACCAGGGAAGCCCACCTTTTGACTACCGTTCCTTCATTCTCCTTCCCTCTATGTCCCCGTAATGCATTTATCTTATTCAGTTCTTCATTATCACTCATATGTATTTTGCTTATCTTTGCCCTAAAAATTCTACTCCTACTACCAACAGGCTATACAATGCTAAGAGAACAAGAAGTACCAATGCTGACACTTGATTAACCACAATTGCATTCTAACACAGTGATTTTCAGATAATTGAATTCAAGTGACTAAAACAAAAAATGACTCAAAATTATTCCATCAAGTTTTACTTTCTTTACAGCACTCATCAGTATCTGAAATTATCCTGATTTGTGTTTCTCTCTCTTGCACTTGAATGTAAGTGACTAGTCTTTGTCTTATTCACTACCCTCTTCCCAATACCTACAACAAAACTGAGCATGCAATGTTCAATAAATGAATTACAAAAAATTTGGCTTTGTATAATACTAAATAAGAATATTCCCTACCACCTCTAAGAAAAAGTCATACACTGTTGTATTTTTCATCCCTTGAAATTGTGCCAAAAGACAGAAAAACAATACAGAAATAAAAATTCTATTTTCCCCCATGTTTGCAATCACTTTCACCTTTTGTTGCCACTCAAAAGCATTCTTCCATCTGTAAGCAAAATATTTGAAGAGAAGAAAGGTTATATAGCCAGAATGCAGAAGCAAAATCATTAAGGCACCTTGATAAGTACAATGGTTAAAAATATAAACAGAAGAACCTGTTTAAATGCAGGAGCTTTTTTCATTTTGAATCAACAATCATAAGACAGTGTTAATTTTCAGACATTCAACAATATGGGTCAGTCTTAAGAATAAATGATCAAAAGCTTAATTAATCTAACCACATCATATACAATCCTATGTTGCTTCACACTTTGACAGAATTATAAAATGCTTAAGTAAAGTGAAAAGTAAATAGTAATCAATAAGTACATTCAATTTATAATCTTTCAACCATGCTTAAGGGCTCTCTTTTAGTATTTTTTCACATTCATTCCTCCTACAGAGGAGAACTGCCTGGGCTTGATAACATCATTGCTTGTGACTGTAGGCAAGTTTCAGTTGGTTAACCTCTGTGCATGAACTCCTCAACTGTAAAATGAGCAAATGGGCCCCTATCACATGTGGCTGCTGTGGGAATTAAATAAGATAGTCTAAGTTAAAAGTTTAGAACACTGCCTGGCATACAGTTCTCAAAAGCTTAGTGGTATTGCCATCATCTCCCTAAAATGTCATATAGTGAACTCTGAAAAACAGTGACTATGATGTAAGAAAATTAGTGACTGGCTACAAGAAAAGATGCGTCATCATGGCTGGCAGTACTTGTCTCTGACAAGTACAGGAAGGACCTAACATCTACTGAGTGCTTTATGTCCCAGGCACTATGCTGGGCGCCAAAAAATATTAACCACTCTGACAGACTACTGCAGTTATGGCCCCCACCTCCTTGATCCCCTCGCACGTTAACTCTAGATTTGCTCACATGACTTGCTGGTCTATGACACTAGCAAACATGAAGCAAGCTGAGGCTTGATATGTGCTTGCACACTGCAGCTTTGCCTTCTCTTGCTGCTGGGAACTCTATTCCTACCCTGGAAACAAGTTTGGATTAGCCTCTTGATAAGAGGCCACAAGAAAATATACACCCTGGGCTGAGGCCCCAGACAAGTAAGGCCAGAGTAAGCAATTTAGACAATCTGCTGCTAAGTCACTTCAGTCGTGTCCGACTCTGTGTGACCCCACAGACGGCAGCCCACCAGGCTCCCCCATCCCTGGGATTCTCCAGGCAAGAATACTGGAGTGGGTTGCCATTTCCTTCTCCAATGCATGAAAGAGAAAAGTGAAAGTGAAGTCGCTCAGTCTGTCTGACTGTTAGCGACCCCATGGACTGCAGCCCACCAGGCTACTCCGTCCATTGGATTTTCCAGGCAAGAGTACTGGGGTGGGGTGCCATTGCCTTCCCCCTTAGACAATCTAGCTCCAGATAATAAGAACATTCCAGCCAACTAGGAAACATGAGAATGTTTATTGATTTATGCCACTAAATTTTGGGGATGGTTTGTTATGCAGCAAAAGCTAACCAAATACAACCTCTATACGAATGGAGACACTGTTTTACAGATGAGCAAAGAAGATCCCCAACACTAGTAACTCAGGTTGGTTCCAAAAGCTTTTTCCACTACACAAAGCCACCTCTTTATGCTATACTCGGGAGGTTCCAGATTAAAAGGGGATCTCTGGAAACTTTATTCTAGAACACTTTTTAAAGCAGTAAGTAATCTTTCCTCTCTATACCAGGAATCAGCACACTATGGTCAAAGGGCCAGATTCAACTCACTACCTGTTTTGTGTGGTTTATGAGCCAAGAATGGTTTTTACATTTTAAAATGGCTTAAAATAAAAATAAGAATACTTTGTGACACAAGAAAATATGAAATTCTAATTTCAGTGTCCATAAATAATTACTAGAATAGAGCCATGCTCACGTATATATTATCTATGGTTGCTTTTACACTATTACAGCAGGGTTGGCTGGCTGTGCAGGAGACCATATGGACATCAAAGTCTATCTATTTCCTATCTGGCTCTTTATTTTTAAAAAGGTGTGCCAATATCTGCTCAGAATTACTCTCTTGGCATATGTTTTTAAGTTAAACAAAGGACCTTGCCTGGTCTTTAGTGATGAGTAGACTTTTTTTGGTACATTTATCACCCCTTTTCTGTTCACTGGAAATTATTTTAGCTTATGTCATTTCTCTAGGTTCTCTTTAACTTTTATTTTTAGATAGTCTCTGAATTGGTCTAAGAAAGACAGATAACTTCATTTTCAAAACAGTTATTTGGAACCACTGTGATCTTATATTGGCCAAATGGAACAGACCAGATAGGAAGTAGAAGATGATGTAGGAGAGAGATTTTATTCAGAAGGCCTCTAATTTCCCAGACCTGAGCCTGTGTAACAACCACATAGAAATGGACTTCCCTTTTATTCCTAACAGAGATTTCAGGGCAGAAGTATCTATAGTCTCCTCTCTTTTGTGAGATTTGTCTCTAATATTCTCTGGCCACAGTGAACTAAGAACTTTAGGACTACTACCGTTCTACAGACATCCTGCTGCTAATCAGTTAAACAAGACATGAACTGAAGTAAACACTGATTTCCTTTTATATAAGAAAAGAGGTGACCTCAATTTACTTGCCATCCCCCATTTTTATCACTTGTCTTATTATAAGTAAGACTCCCTTGATACAGATCATAAGTCGTGGCAGAGACTCAGCTGACTCTTGGACTTCGCATTAGCACAAGAGATTAATAAAGAAACTGCCAGATACCAACCACCCTTGGAGAAGGGCATGGCAGCCCATTCCAATATTTTTACTTGGAGAATCCCATGGACAGAGGAGTCTGGCAGGCTACAGTCCACAGGGTCATAAAGAGTTGGACACAACTGAAGCAACTTAGCATGCACACACACACACCAACTACCCTCCTCCAATATTTACCAAAGACTTTTGAGAGGCACTAGACAGATGCTCCTAATGGCCAATGCAAATGTGAAGGTCCTTAGAACACTGAAGAAAATGAATACGTTTGTATGATCAGTCCAAACTTAACTGAACTATTTTGTTAAGCATCAGGCAGTTGAGTTCATATAGAAAATTTACAAGAGAAGTTTTATATGTTATTTGAATTAAACATGTTTAGAGGGACAAATTCATTTATCTTTGTGACTACTTAATAGGGATTTTTAGGGTATAAAAAGTGTTTCCCAGGATGGCCTCTCAATTTACATTATTATACAAGTAAATAAGAATTCTAAATTTTAACTGCTAAGCTTGCAACAATACGGTAGTCAGGTTGTAAGTCTGGGTCTCTTGTACATACAATAATATACATCTAAAGAATATGGCTGGATGGCATCACCGACTCGATGGACGTGAGTCTTAGTGAACTCCGGGAGATGGTGATAGACAGGGAGGCCTGGCGTGCTGCAATTCATGGGGTTGCAAAGAGTCAGACACGACTGAGAGACTGAAATGAACTGAACTGAAAGAATATGGTTCCATTCTAACTTAGAATTCCAAAGAAAGAACAGCTGTCCCAAATAGCCTTTTTTCCTCTATTAATAATTATTTATCATCAACATACTAGGGTCATCAGCAATTAAAGACCAAAACATCAATTTAGGGATGTTCCTTAGGACTCTCCTTGCCTAAAAACCAGGAACTTTGATCTTAAAAGGGCAGCAGAGTAAGCTGACCAATAGAAAGCCTTTATCTGAAAGAACTAAAATAAACTTAACTAATATATGTTGTTAAAATTTACACACTATGGACTTCCATGGTGGTCCAGTGGTTAAGACTCTGCACTGCAGGGGGTATGGGTTCGATCCCTGGTCAAGGCAGTTTCGTATGCCGCATGGTGTGCCCAATAAAAATTATACACTCTATCTCAGTACCTAAAGAAGAAGCCTTCCCCCCTCAATCCTTTCTGCTAATTTTTATTTTTCTCTGTCTTCAAATTTCTAGTCAGAAAACACTTTTCTAAAAACTTCTCCTTGGATTAATCTCATCTGGATCCAGTCACTGATATCCAAGCACATATTGTTTAAATAAAAACTGTTGTATTGTTCCTTATTTATACCTTTCATGTTCCTCTTACCTCCTCAATATATTTAGTATTTCCCTTTGTCCTAATATTAATGCATTTTAATTAATGCATTATGATTCACTAATATCATTTAGGTTAGCACAAAAAAGAGCGCAAAGATAAAAAGTTCATTTTCTCATTTCCAATTCTAATATATAATAAGTACCTACTCTCTATATTCTCGGCTTATGTGCTAATCTTCTCTTATTTCATTAGATTGAAGTGCTTGAAGCAACGCAGCAATGCAACATAGAAAGCCACAGGGAATACACCTTGATAGTGGAATAGATAAGAGTTCTAGGAACTAGGTGGTTGGTCCCTATTTCATGCCAAAATTGATATCAGTTTGTAGATTAAGAGGAATTTCATAATCTTCATTTTACAAAGCAGTTCTAAAAACAATACTGAACTATAGTCTCTTATGCTTAATTAGAGAACATTTTGAAATGTTAAATCTAAATAGTATGGGGATAGTATTTGGAAAATCTAGCTACAGGGGAAACTCTGGTGCAAATCCAATTCTGCTTTTGTACTGATTTAACCTACACTGGAGAAAAGGTCTGTCATTAAGTCACAGATTATGTGAAAGAAAATGCAGGTCATTATTTTCAAAGAGCAAATTCACACAAGGTTTAACAAATGAAATAACTTTCTCTACTCTCAGCAAAAGCAATATTCCAATTAAGCTTTTTATTTATCTTTTTAAAAAAACAATTTAGCTAGTTTATGCAAAAATCTGTTAGAAACAGTGTGCATGGTTTTCTAATATAAAAGCTATCCAAACCATCGCTAACCAAAAAAGTTACTTTAAAGAAAAAAATTTAGTGTTATATACAAAACACCTCCCAAAAACTGTGCACTATTTTTTTTGACCATGGTTACCTCTGAAAGGAGCATTTGGGAAATGTATTCCAGGCCTTCACCTTTTACTTTTCTCTGCTACATGTGAATTTTTATAGGGAAAAAAAAGCAGATTTTAAAAAATTGAGAAAGTTCAGTCTTAATAAGCAGAGTATATAACTTTTTAAAATTTAAAGACCATGGTTTTTTAGAGCAGTTTTAGCTTCACAGCAAAGCTGAGAGGAAGACACAAAAATCTCCCATACACTCCCTGCCCCAACACATGAATAACCTCCTCCTCTTTCAGCACCCCACACCAGAGAAGTAACACTTGCTATAATCAAGGCACATACACTGACCATCATTATCACCTGAGGTTCATAGTTACTAAGTTTCACTCTTGGTGCTGTACAGTCTATGGGTTTGGACAAATATGTCCATTATTATAGCAACACCGAGTATTTTTACTGCCTCAAACATCCTCCAAGTTCAACCTATTCATCTCCCTTTCACGCTTCTCAACCCCTGGCAACCACTGATCTTTTTCACATTTTACCTTTTCTAGAAAGTCATATTGCTGGACTCCTACCATATGTATCTTTTTCAGATTGGCTTCACTTAGTAATATGCATTTAAGGTTCATTCATGTCTTTCCATGCTTGAAGGCTCATTTCTTTCTAGCACTGAATTAATATTCCATTGTCTGGATGTACTGCCATTTATTTATCCATTCACTGACTAAAGGATATTTTGGTGCTTCTAACTTTTGGCAATTATTAATAAAGCTGCTAGAAACAATTATGTGAAGGTTCTATGTAGACATAAGTTTTCAGCTCCTTTAGGTAAATACCAATATGCAAATAACTTTTCAGAAGTTCTGAGTCACCCATCAATATCATGAGAATTAAAATGAAAGCATCTAGCACACTGCCAATGTCTTCAAACTTTATCAAAGTATATACCGAGCCAGGTAAGTATATTTTGGAGTTAATGTTTACTTGATCTCCTCCTTTGTTATAAGGTGTTACTTCTTGCTGCTATCAGTATATCTACTTTTAGAAGTACCTTCTCATACCTGTTGCTTCACATTTCCTATGAATCTTTCAGCTCCCAGAACATCTTGACTGTGCTTGTAAAATGCCTGAAAACAAGCTGCCCAAAGCCTACTTTTAACTAAAAAAAAAATTACCAAATATAAAATTATAATTCTGACTCATTTTAAAAAATTCTTTCAAACTCTATAGTTGTTTCTTTACACTGAATGATGACTCAACAGTCCAAAATGTTTACTTGTTGTGTGATTTCTACTTCCTATTTCCTAATTTCTCTAGTTCTAGGGTTAGGGACAAAAGATGAGTTATCATGCAAGAATTTGAGCTCTAGCTCATCATCCTCCTAACCTTTCATTAAACAATGGTTATCAAGGTGGTTAAAAAAAAGATGGTAAAGTTAGTTGAAACTTGGATGTCTTGAAATCTGCTTGTGTAGCATTTTTAGAAGATAACATAAAAACGTGGGATGACTGTCTTCAGAAACAAACAACTATGTCTTTCTAAGACACTGAAATTCTTAACTGTGGGGTTTCCTTTCAGAGTTGTAACAGAAATTTGATTCCAAGTTAGTGTCCCAGGCGCCTACCGTTTAGCCTCACAACACTACTAGCGTGTGCCAACAAACAAAAATAAAGCAATAAAACTACATGGCTCTCTATAACCTAAAGGGGTGGGATGGTGTGGGAGGTAGGAGGGAGGTTCAAGAGGGAGGGGACATATGTATACTTATGGCTGATTCATGCTGACGTATGGCAGAAGCCAACACAATACTGTAAAGAAATTATCCTTCAATTAAAAATAAATAAAAAAACACTACTGCATGGCCACCGATGAACACATTCAAATGCTAACAAGACAATTACAGCTATATTATATTATATTACAGCTATATTACATTAACATAGCTTTTAAAAGTTCACATTCATTATGCCATTTTATCCCATGAGGGCACCCTGTAAGTCAGGGGTCCATTTAACACATGAAAAACAGACTGACACTTAAGAGTTTACATCACGTGCACAGAACCATACAGCTAGTCACAGACGGCAGAATCCAAAACCAAGGACACAGTGATACAGAAAAAGAAATAATTTTGTAAGTCAGGCCTATCTGAATTTGAATCCTACCATTTATGACTTGTAAGATTGGAATGGACAGTCCATGACTCTGTTCTGTACACTGCTTAATCTCTAGTGTCTGGAACCAGTGTAAGTAAATAGCAGGTATCAGCAAATATATGTTAAAAAAATCACCCCCCCCAAAAATCAACTTCTTTGGATCTGTTTCCTCATCTATAAATGGAAACCATAAGTTCCTGCTTCATATCTGCTGATGTAATGTATATACAAACATCTGGTAGTTATTTAAGAATTCACAGACCTGACTGTTTGGCGGTTTTTTCACAAGACTACTCATCCCTTCACTTCTCCCATAGGCTCCAAGGAAGTAGCAGAAAACACATTTCAGCATGACTGGCAGGCAAGCTGGTGGTAATGCAGATGGGTGTATAAAGAACTAAACTGATGTGGTTCAGTAAGGTAGCCTGCTGTTCTCTTTATCTAACACAGAAATGACAAAGGATCTTCTAGAAGAATCTGTCAGCTTGATTGCTAATTTCAAAACAGAAAGTTCTGGTGAGGAGGGAAGCACCTAATCCATAAGATGCAAAAAAGAAAGGAGGGAAGAATATCTAAAGATAAACAAGACAATAAGAATACTGAAGTGAGGAGATCCAGAGTACCCATACTGAAATAATTCAGCCTAAGAAGGGGCCCATCCACTTCTCTGTAACGTAGCACGTTCTTTCCAGTAAATCTGATTCTAATGGATGAAGAGGTCTTTAGGACTACTGCTAAATTCTGCCAACAGAGAGAGAAACAAAAGGTAGATACTTCTGACACAAAAGCTTAAAAGCAAAGGGAAATGGTGCTGCAAATGGTACCACCGAGAATATGAAAAGACAGCTCACAGGAAGGGAGCAAATATTTGCAAATCACGTATCTGCTAAGGGACTTGTACCCCAAATCACAAAGATCTCTTGGAACTTGGTAAGAAAGATAAATAACCCAATATTAAAATGGGCAAAGGACCAGAGTAGACATTTCTCCAAAGAAAATACACAAATGACCAATAGCACATAAGATGCTCAACATTATCAGCCACTAGGGAAAGGCCAATCAAAACTACAAAGAGAAACCACCTCACACCCACTGGGATGGTAAAACAAAACAAATGGACAATGTCCATCTGCAAACAAACGGATAAAGAAGTTCTGGTACATATACATAATGGAATATTACTCAGCTATAAAAAACAACACGTTTGAGTCAGTTCTAGTGGATTAAACTGTAGCCTATTACACAGAATGAAATAAGTCAGAAAAAGAAACACCAATACAGTATATTAACGCACATATATGGAATTTAAAGAGACGGTAACGATAACCCTATATGCAAGACAGCAAAAGAGACACAGACTTTTGGACTCTGTGGGAGAAGGTGAGGGTGGGATGATTTGAGAGAATAGAACTGAACCATGTATAATACCAGAAGTAAAATAGATGACCAGTGCAAGTTCGAAGGATGAAACAGGGCGCTCAAAGCCAGGGCTCTAGAACAACCCAGAGGGACAGGGTGGGGAGGGAAGTGGCAGTGTTCTGGATGCGGAGGACACACGTGCACCTGTGGCTGATTCATGTCGACGTATGGCAAACACCACCACAATACTGTAATTAGCCTCCAATTAAAATAAACTAATTTTTAAAAAAAAGATTTACAATAATAAATAAATATGTATGGCTTGGTGAGGACGTGGACAAACTGGAACTCTCCTACATTGCTAGCAGGAATGTAAAATGATTGATGAAGCTGCTTAGAAAAGTTGGAAGATGCCTTAAATGCTAAAGATAGAGTTACCATATGACTGAGCAATTCTACTTCTATGTATATACCCAAGAAAACTGTAAACGTATGTCCACACAAAAACTTGTACAGGAACGCTTGTAACAACATTATTTATAATTGTCCAAAAGTGGAAATGACTCAAATTTATCTATCCATTGATGAATGGATAAACAAAATGTGATAGATCCATACAGCAGAATTTATTAATAAAGAGAAATAAAATACTGATACATAGTACAACTCAGATGAACCTGAAAAACATGACACTAAGTGAAAGAAACCAAACACAGAAAAGAAAGGTACATACTTTAGGATTTCATATATATGAAATATCCTGAATAGACAAATCCATAGGGGCCGAAAATAGATTAGTGGTTGCCAGGGGCTGAGGGAAAAGGCAGTTGGGAGGGCCTGTTCATTGGTACAGGATTTACCAGAGTGATGAAAATATGCTGGAATTAGATAGCAGAAACAGTCACATAACTAAAACCCACTGGGTTGTACACTGGGTGAATTTTACAGTGTGTGAATATTATATCTCAAGTTTTAAAAGCAAAGGTGGATAAAAATATATGCACTGTGGAAGAAAATTCTCCTAACTTCACATTCTAACTTTCAGAGAGTGGCAAGTGGGAGTAAGAACACAGGTATCTCATACTGTGGATCCTATGGATCCCCATGAAGATAGTGCCTGCTATTTCTCAGCCACTGGGAGAAATCCACTGAATTCTCCAAATAAGCCCCCTAAGGATAAGCCTCAAGACACAATTAGGTACAAAGGCCACAGGAGCCTGCAGTTAAAGTCAACAGAGATACTGAGGAAACTCAATGTGACGCTTCTCTCATCACTGAAGCTAGGTTTGCGCTAGCCCACCCAGAGGACACCAGAACCTTACCACTAGCATCATCACCTCAAAACTGAATTCAACGGCTTTCTGGGTGGCTCACTGGTGAAGAAGCCTCCTGCCAATGCAGGAGACATGGGCACAAGTAACAAATACATGTTGTTGTTCAGGCACCAAGTCATGTCCAACTCTTTGCAACCCAAAGGACTGCAGCACACCAGGCTTCTCCCCTAAATGTCATGGAGTTTGTCCAAGTTCATGCCCATAACAAACAGATGGGGGTGGTGTAATTCCAGCTAAAGGAAATTTAGTCAAGTTTAATATATATTAAAGTTATTTAAACTGAAATTTAAGTGAAAAAGGTGAAAAGATAAGGTTGTATGCAGAAAATAGTACCTAAGGTTACAGAAATCTCAAGTCAAGCTTGAAGCTTAATTATAATATAAAGTAATAGAAAAACTAGCCAATAATAGAAGAAAAATACTAACTTCCATATAAGACTTGCGGGCCAACAGCAGCATTATTCCCCCAGTAAAATGCCACTATATTCTATTTATACAGCAATTCAAACCCTGACCCCTGCCATCGCTCCAGCCATGCTCTCACTTTAGCCTCACAAAAACCTGAAAAGATGTCATTGTTCAGCAAGGTCAGCCTGACTCCAAAGCCTAAACCTTCAGTATCACACAATTCTGCTTCCTATAAAACTAAAAAATTATGCTTTTTCTCAAACTATAAACAAACATCAAAGACAAAGATATTTTATTAAAACCAAGTGGTGAATGTGTATTTGTTGAATTTTTATTCATTAGTCCTTAATTCTACTAGTATTCCTTATACATATTTTTAAAGTCCTTTTAACTTTACATTTACTGAACATTTAAAAAAAAGCAAAAAATGAAACAAAAATATTTGCAACAAAGTGACAAAGAGTTTAATATGCCTCATATTTACAGCCCTCTCACAAATCTAGTAATCATAGACAAACCAAAAGAAAAATGAGCAAAGGACCTGAAAAGCATATTAAACACAGGTATCATCAAATCTGGCAAAGATGAAAAGACCAAAATAACCAGTGTTAACGTGAAGAAACCCAGGCCTAGCCTCTATGGGCACTCTGGAACTGGTTGCTCCTGAATCACCTCATTCATGTTTTTTTAATATCCCACAAGTTGGCATGTTTGTCTCTCCCATAACTGAACTCTTAAAGGACATCTTAATCCTTTTTACATCCCCAATAACTGGCGTCTACTCATGAATCACCTAAGCAGTATGTGCATGAAAGACAAAATCAGAGCAATCAGAAATATCTGGGCCTGAGATGACAGTGAAGAAGGCTAGACTCTGATAGTATTACTTCCTGAGGCTTCTGCATCTTATCATCCACCCAGCTGCTAAAGGCAAAAAATAAAGATTGAGTTATCAATGATTTCTCCTTTCACACGCAGATTAAGAACAGCCAATATGTATTATGAAAATAAAGCCTTAAATTACTCAGAAAAATATCAATTTCTTATACTTTACCATTTAAAAAGATTTTTAAGGCAGAAAAAGTATGTTTCTGATGAATAATCAACAAAATTATGACTCTCAGATTTCCCATTTCTACAATGTATACTAGTTTACTACTGTAATTAAAGTAATAACTACCTGAACCCAAAGATAGTTGGTACAACTAAAAAAAGCTATGCAAAAAACACTAAATAACTATATTCCTAGATGTAAGCCATATTTAACCTAGTGTTAAAGGTTAATGTATCACAATGATTTGTAAGTTAAAAAACACTATTGGCATAAGTCAAATAAAATAATGACTATAAGGAGAAAAAAAATTGCCCTCATCCCCAAATAGGCCCTTTTCGTAATACAGATTGGTATGTTCTTGGTGGGATTACTGGTGACATACCAATCTTTCCTCTTGAAAATAAAGATATGTCTTTTACTAAACATCAGGAGACAAATGAAAAATGCTTCAATATTTACCATTTTTTACTTCTACAGTTAAAAAAAGAACTTGTTCAGTAATTCACCAAAATCAAATTCAAACATAAATATCTTTTGGCTTTTTAACATTCATATAGAGTAGCATTTAATAAGTGAAATGGATTATATTAAAGACATTATTCTGAAATTACACACAAATTCTTGATGATTCTCCAAAATAAAATAATAAAGAACATAATTATTGACATATAATTAAGAACCTATATAATAAGATTTGGCTGCTGAAGTTTAAAATTCAAAAAGAAATAAATTTGCATTCAGATTAACAAAGAAGGGGAAAAAAGGCATCCCAAAAGAGTCACTGCCTCAAAAGAAGGTATAAAATGTTTTAATGCAAATAAAGATTACTATAATAAGTTATCAGTGACTAGCCAATCATAAATTCTTAACATTTCAGAAAAGCAGATAATTTTTAACTTAGTGCCACAGATAAACTCATTTTAAATTTCATATATGAAAAATCCACTTTTTTCTGGGTAAAGGAGAAGAGAACTTGGCAAAAATTCTCTTCATCTTATCAAAAATGTAGTCCTCATCTTATCAAGAACTACTAAAACCCAGCAAGAAATATAGGCATATTTAATAGATAATATAATGACAACATAGTAGATACATTTATCTAAGATCTTTTTACTGGTAAAAAAGAGAGATGAAACTCTGATATAATAGAACACACAGTAAATGAAAAAGAGAAAGAAAATGGTTTATAAAGCAACAGACCAATCTTCAAGATATTTTGAATGAAACAAGGTATAAAATTCAGTATGTTACCTTTTGCATTGAAAGAGGCACGAGACTGTGTGTGTGTATGCACATGCTTTTGGTGGTCTATACCAAGTCAGCTTTGGAGAAATACATATGAAACTGTTAACGCAAGGGTTATTTGGGGGGAGGATAACATGGTAGCCAGAAAGTAGTAAAAGGTAACTTTTCCTCTTTTCATCTGCTTGTGTATCTGAGCAATGTGAATGCGTGTATATCAAAAGAAAAAACTAAAAGTACTTTACCTTGCACCATTGTTCCTAATGACTTCCACAGTTTCTTCAACAAAATATCGATCCTTGATGTATGCAAAAATGTCATCACAAATTTCATGTAAGCGTGAACGATGGGTGAGGTTGGTCAAGTATAAAACTGGAACAATTAGTGGTTCTGGAAAGCTCTGAAGATTCTGTCTCGCTTTTCTTTCTGATTCAAGTGCTTCCTGATAGGTGAGTCCAGGTCTGCCCGTTACAGCACAGCTCCACACAAGACTGTTGCACAGAATGGTTCGCTCAAAAAAGTCACTGATTCAAAAAACAAAAACAAAAATGCATTACCTATCATTTCACAAGTTTTATATTAAAAACTGACAAAGGATTGAGCCTTTATTGCAAAATATTATACAGAATCATACAACTCATACAAAAATTATACATTAATACAAACGTAAGAAAAAGTATATTTAAACTAGACATTTATAGTTTTCAATTTAAAGGTACATTCAGCCAAAACTGGACTGTGATTTCTATCAGTTTTGAAACTGAGTGAAACAAAATAAACTCAGCCTTTCTTTTTCCTTCTAATTTTTAAGCTTTCTATTCCAAAGCAGTCGAAACACTGAATTCAAGCACTTGACTATGAATTTTGAAAGGGTTTAACATAATAGTGAAAAACTGGGAAATCTAAGCATCTAACAATAAGAGAAAAATTAAATAAATTATAGTACTTCATACAATGAAAACTCACAGTCATTAAACAGTAAGAGAGTTCTTGAATAAAGTAAACAGGAAAGACAACTTTCCAGTTTGCTTCCATCCTATATATTTTTCAGAGTAAAAACTTAGCAAGACAACTAGTGGTTCCCAAGAGAAAAGGTGGGTGGGACAAATTGGGAGATTGGGATGGACATATACATACTACTATATATAAAATAGGTAACTAACAAGGATCTACTAAATAGCATGGGAATTCTACTCAATACTCTGTAACAACCTATTATAGGAAAAGAATCTAAAGTAGATATACATACATGTATAACTGAGTCACTTTGCTGCACACCTGAAACTAATACAACACTGTAAATCAACTATACTCCAAAAAAAATGTAATAACTAAATATATAAAAAGAGCTTATCAAAACAATATATAGAATATGGCCCACTTGTGTTAAAATTTAAAAAAGAAAGATGGAAGGAAAGTAGAGAAATGACTTAAGGAAGCATAAAATATTTCTGGAATTATAATACAAAATATATGTTATATTAATACAAAAATGGGGATGGGATTAAGAGACTGTTCTACTCAGTGTTTTTCTACACTTTCTGAGATTTCTTACTATGGCACTGATTTCTCTTCAAAACTTTAATTTGGTCATTTTTAAAATGCAAGAGATCTAGTATAGACTTCTAAGGTATATTAAGTAGAAAAAAATCACTGAATGATATAATTCCACATGCATTAATAATAGCAAAAATGTGCAAAGGTTTGCATTTATACAAATACCATAAACAGATGTTCCCTATGGAGAAAGGGAGGAACTGGGAAGGAAGAAAAGAAAATTTGTTATTCTAAATATTTCCATATTGTTTGAATTTTTAAAAGTATTTAGTTGACTGCTCAAGGTCTTAGTTGCAACGCACGGGATCTTTGATCCTTGTTGAGGCATGCAGGATCTTTACTTGTGACATGTAGGATCTAGTTCCTTGACCAGGAACTGAACCCATGCCCCTTGCATGGAAAGTATGGAGTCTCAGCCACTCAACCACTAGGAAAGTCCCTATTTGAATTTTTATGATGAGCATTCATGCTTTTGAACTGTAGTGTTGGAGAAGACTCTTGAGATTCCCTTGGACTTCAAGGAGATCCAACCAGTCCATTCTAAAGGAGATCAGCCCTGGGTGTTCTTTGGAAGGAATGATGCTAAAGCTGAAACTCCAGTACTTTGGCCACNCGCCGAAGAATTGATGCTTTTGAACTGTAGTGTTGGAGAAGACTCTTGAGAGTCCCTTGGACTGCAAGGAGATCCAACCAGTCCATTCTAAAGGAGATCAGCCCTGGGTGTTCTTTGGAAGGAATGATGCTAAAGCTGAAACTCCAGTACTTTGGCCACCTCATGCAAAGAGTTGACTCATTGGAAAAGACTCTGATGCAGGGAGGGATTGGGGGCAGGAGGAAAAGGGGACGACAGAGGATGAGATGGCATCACTGACTCGATGAACATGAATTTGAGTGAACTCCAGGAGATGGTGATGGACAGGGAGGCCTGGCGTGCTGTGATTAATGGGGTCACAAAGAGTCAGACATGACTAAGCGACTGAACTCAAGTGAACTCTCCCCAAGCATCTTCAGCATCTTGGATGCACAGATTGTGGATGTCAGAAGGCAAATGAAAAGTCCATCTGGAACCACCTTCTCATTTTCTAAATGAGACTTGTCTCATTTCTGAGCACACAGAGGGCAGAGGGCCATTCTGTGTCACTGCCTGGAGAACTCGGGGCTGTCAGGAAAGACTTCCAGGAACCAAGTTGACGTGAGGACCCTCAGGTCACTTGGAAGAGAGCAAAGCTTGGGGCCCACAAGCTCCTTTCCTGTGTCTGTCCTCCCAACAGGAGGCCATATTACCAGGGTGTGCTCCCCCCAACTTCAGAATCACCCCAGGAAGATGAAGAGGGAAGGCCACTCTGAGGAAGTAATATTGGAGTTGAGACTCAAATAGAATCAGGGAACTAGTGATGGGAGAGCTTCAGGCAAAGGAATCTCAAGCACAAAGGCCTCAGGAGAGAAAAGATTGAAGCTGTGGGGCTGTCCTTCATCCCCCAGGAACACGATCCTCAGAATTCCCACCAAAGCCACCCCCTGTTACTGGGACATCCTTCCTAGTAACTGTGCAATTTCACTGCCTACAAGTAACTTTGAATCAGATAAACGATGCATTAACTTCTCTGTAATTAGTCCACTGTTCTCTCACCCATGGTTCCTACACCAATCAACCATGACCAGGGATGCAAAGATGCTGGGCTGCAGCTGGCCACCTCTGGTCACAGCCTATGTGGTGTCAGGAGGCTGGTCTGCATGATGCATGCCGATGGCCATTCTCTTTTTCCTGGAACATGGTTTCCTCTCATCTCAGACTGGTGGATCCCAGGTCCCTGGCTCCTTTGCCCATTTGGTCGTGGGCATGTAGTCTGGGATGAGCTTGATATGGTTCCTGGCCTGGAGGCAGTGGGATGAGTGAGGTGACCTCCAGAAGGACCTGCAAGCCAAGAAGACTATCAGTGTGTCTCTCTGAGTCACATCACCGCCACCTGGGCCAGAGTTTGGTACATTTTTGTATCTCAAAGTCCTTTTTGAGCAGGAGGGAGAGAGGAGATGGACTCCACCTGGGTGGAGAAAATAGTGAGCACTGTCCTTTCTCCCCTGCAAAGGATGTGTCACATGGAAAAGATAGCAGGTGGTCATAAACATATGCTGGGCTCCTTGGTGCTTAAGCCCATCATATGCTGTTGAGAAAACATAAGGTACCCAAACATCCCAAACATCAAAACGATGAACATAACCAAGCTGGTGCAAATGATTTCAATGCTTGATCTGGATGTGTTGAGTATGTCGGCTATCTCCCGAGTGGTATAATGTTGATTGGTCTCAGTTAATGTTTCGATTGTATCACTGTCAGCTTCAACTGGTCTACCCAACCGTACAGAGGGATCTTAGCAAGTGGGTCTTAGCCACCATACTCTGAGTCAATTGGAAAGCCCCAAATTCGTTCCAAGTATATTCACTAAAACATAATAAAGGCAGAGGGTCTCCAGGGCTTTGGGGATGTGGAAAAGGGTCGGCTGTGATTAATACATACCTCCAGGATTAGATTAGGAATGATAATCACTTCTTCCTTCAGGAAGAGACTAGGAT
This sequence comes from Oreotragus oreotragus, assembly GCA_006410675.1. NCBI lineage: Eukaryota > Metazoa > Chordata > Mammalia > Artiodactyla > Bovidae > Oreotragus > Oreotragus oreotragus. The sequence continues at coordinate 90,977 of SJYX01014802.1, read as the reverse complement.
TGAGGGGGTTGGGGCCGGGGAGGAAGAGGGGAACACACACACAGGGAGCTGGAGACACGCCCACCTTTGCCTTTCTACAGACTCGTCAGGAAATCTGGAAGGTCCAAAAGTTTTTGATAAGATTTCCACAGAGACGCCAACTTGACAGACGCCAAAGCTTTTCTCATCTTGGATCTGGCTTGTGTTCTGGAATCAAGGCGAAGGTAGGCAGCTACCCAGCTTGTTTCCTTTGGCATGGAGTCAGCCAATTGCGCTCGGGTTTGTTTACGTTGGCTGCCTGCAGTGGCTTAAGAGCCTTGAGACAAGAGGGGGCAACCCCACTCACAGGCCCTGAGCAAATCCAAGGATTCTAAGGTGCCGGAAGGGGAGTCTCTGGGCGGGTAGGGTGGTGGGCAAGCAGGAACTGATGGGACTTCCAGGGTTAGGCATCTGGGAAATGGTGCTTTTATGCAGACTTGATTAAACACTTTGCACTTGGTACAGCCTGGATGCCTACTGATTCCAGGGTCCCCAGGTCCCCTGCTGTGACAAGCATCCTTCTTTTATTTACTTCTAGGATCATGTTGAAGACCAGGGGGCCTGGAGGAAGTATTGGGGTGGCCTCAGAATACTTTTGGTTGGGGGACTTGGGGGGAACAATGATTATTTGTTACTGAGGACAAAATTATTTTAATATTATAGCACAGAGAACTATACTTAGTATTTTGTAATAACATATAAGGGAAAATAATCTGAAAAGAGTATATATATATATATGTATATATATACATATATAATTGAATTACTTTGCTGTACATCTGAAACTAACGCAACATAGTAAACCAACTATAATTCAACTTTTTAAAAAGTATTCAAAAAATAAAGCTGATTATATCACAGAATAAAAAAGGTTTATACAACAGTTTCAGCCACATTTTAAAACATTTTGCCCATCTGTATAGCTCCCATGCCCCAGGTTTGTTACAAGGTGAGTTTGTTCCTTTCTGTGAATTGCCTGATTATATCTTTGTCCTGGATAGTTCTCCTGAAGAGAGAAATGCTATTGCTACTTGAATTTCTTTTTCATTAAATAAACAAACAATGAAAAGTAATTTTCACTGTTTTCATCCCCGGCCTGGCTTTCTTTTCTTTTTTTTTTTTAATTCCTTTTTGGCCATACAGCACGGGGGATGATCTTAGTTCCCCAACCAGGAATGGAACTTGTGCTTCCTGCAATGGGTGCGCAGAGTCTAACCACTGGACCACCAGCAACGTCCCAGCTCTGGTTCTCTGTACTAAAGCTGAGGCACTTGAGGCAATGGGGTCTGGAGAGGGGAGGGCCGTGGCTGGTCACTGTCACTTTCTGATGAAAGCCTCCTTACTGACCCATCTTCTCACCAACCAGTGGGTGTGTCAGCCTTCTCTCCCCCTACCCTCATCCCTGGCAGTGATGAATCTGAGGCAGGGACTGTGTCAGGCTTTGGGTCCTGAGGCTTGGGGACACATGTCCATTTCCCCTGAGTCAAGCCCATGAGTGAGTGTGCATACCTTTCCACGGGGTGGGTGCTGGAACATTGAGCCTGCTGGTCACAGGCAGAGCTGCAGTGGCTCAGCGATGGAAGAGTGAAGACCTGGGGCTGGGAGAGAGGACTGGATCCATGAAATACAGTAGAAGGAAAGGCTGGCCAGTCAAGGTGTGCAGCCGTGGGTGGGAACCAGAGGTCAGGTATAAGACCGAGGGGTTCCCGGCAGCAAACCAGAAATGAGCAACTAGATGAAGCAAAAACCCGGGAAAGGAACACAGAAATACAGAAGAGATGATGGCGAATAAGTCCGGCAAAACAGAGAGTTTAGATAGTTAAATAATTGGCGGGAAGACTTGCAAAAACAATCGATGGCAGCCTGGCATAGAAGAAATAGCATGACCTTCTGGTCAGGCCAGATTTCACCTTTGGTTCATGAATGTATTCTCTCTGTGTCCCTGAGCAGCTGGGAGAATGTCTTAGAGCACCAAGTGTCCTGCTGGAACATAATGGGGCTGGGAGAGAGGACTGGATCCATGAAATACAGTAGAAGGAAAGGCTGGCCAGTCAAGGTGTGCAGCCGTGGGTGGGAACCAGAGGTCAGATATAAGACCGAGGGGTTCCCGGCAGCAAACCAGAAATGAGCAACTAGATGAAGCAAAAACCCGGGAAAGGAACACAGAAATACAGAAGAGATGATGGCGAATAAGTCCGGCAAAACAGAGAGTTTAGATAGTTAAATAATTGGCGGGAAGACTTGCAAAAACAATCGATGGCAGCCTGGCATAGAAGAAATAGCATGACCTTCTGGTCAGGCCAGATTTCACCTTTGGTTCATGAATGTATTCTCTCTGTGTCCCTGAGCAGCTGGGAGAATGTCTTAGAGCACCAAGTGTCCTGCTGGAACATATCTCCTGGGCATCACTTGAAAGACTCCATCCCCACGGGGCTGGCCCCAAACAGACAGCTGGGGGCTGAGCCTTCTCTTTATCCAGTGAGAGGAAGGGGCCCAGGCTCGGGGGCCAGCAGGTGAGCCTCCACCTCACTGAGCAGACAGCACTTCTCCTAGCCCCACAGTTCTCTGTGTGATGGTGTTAGCCCCACAGCCCCATCCTTCCCACCAGCACTGCCGTCTGAGGCTAGAGGCTCTGAGTTCAGGGAAGGCTGCACAGAGCTTTCCTTCTGGATACCCCAGAGGCTGCCCAGAGCAGAGGGAGTGTGGGAGCTTCTGCAGCTTGAGAGGCGAACGCTTTGGTTCAGTTTGGTTTGGAGGAAGGAAGTGAATTGATTCTCCTTGACACTCAGAGATCCACCCCCCGCCCTCAACTCATAATCCCAAATCGGTATCATAGACTGTAGCTCACCAGGCTCCTCTGTCCATGGGATTCTCCTGGCAAGAATACTGGAGTGGGTTGCCATACCCTCCTCCTCAGGATCTTCCCAACCCAGGGATCAAACCCTGGTCTCTTGCATCTCCTGTATTGACAGGCAGATCCTTTACCACTAGTGCCAGAGGGAACTGGCTTCAAGACCTGGGAGTTCTGAGAAGGGCCTGAGTTTGGTACTTGGGGGTGAGGCAGAGAGCCCTGGGAGATAACTGTGGGATGCGACTTTGTTTTAGTCAGAAATAGTTCAGGGACTTCCCTGGTGGTCCAGTGGTTGGGAACCTGTCTGCCAATGCAAGGGACACAGGTTCAATCCCTAGTTTGGGAAGATGCCATGGAGCAACTAAGCCCATATACCACAACTGCTGAGTCCTTGAGCTGCAACTACTGAAGCCCTGGAGCCCTATAGCCCTGTTCCCCAACAAGAGAAGCCACCACAATGAGAAGCCTCTTCACTACAACTAGAGCGTAGTCCTCACTCACCGCTATTAGAAAAGGCCACTAGAAGACTCAGTGTGCCAAAAATAAATGAATAAACAGGAAGTCACTTCAGCAAGGGCACTGATGTGCAGCAGCACATAAGACTCTCTTAGCACAGTGTGACACCAGCCAAAGAAGATGGCACAGCCCTGTTGTCTTCTCAGGGAGTCTCAGAAGGCCCCTCAGAATAAGTAGGTCCTGGGTAACCTGGAGGAACCCAAGGCAGGATGAGGAGACACCGATGGCCTCTTGGTTCAACTTTGTTAACAATCATGTGGGCGCTCAAGTGACTCACAGGACAAGGAGGGCGTGCAATTCGAGCTGGTGGTGTGGCTTCCACGGCTTCTGTGTGAGGTGGGAATAAAGACACTTCCCGGGAGGTTGTGAGGATTAAAGATGGTGAAGGGTGTGCAGGTCTTAGTGGAGGAACTGGCCCCCGCTAATTGCTCTGTGAGTGGCAACTAGTCCAGTAAGTCCCCTACATATGAACCTTCAAGTTGTGAATGCTTAAAGATGCAAACGTGCATTCCATCAACATCAGAAGTGAGTGAAATGGCAGCTTGCCCTCCGTCTCCCATCGCTGATGATCCTTCAGCTCTACCGTCTCCTGCCTCCTCTCCCTCCTCCAGCCAGTAATTCTTGTTGCCTGGTCACTCGATGCCAGCCCCCATGTGCCAGCTGTTGTACTGTACAATCATACTTTTCAACATACAGTACTGTAACATTAAAATGTTTTCTTTATTTTTTTCTGTTTTTTATGTGAGAAGTATTGTAACCCTATTACAGTGCAGTGCTATATAGCCAACTGTGTTAGTTTGGTACCTAGGCTAAATTTGTTGGACTTATGAAAAAACTCTACTTATGAACACTCTCTTGTTCATAGTAGGGGACTTTCTGTATTATCCACATCACTGACCTAACTCCATGGGCCTCCAGGAGAGCACCCAGGGGCAGTGGACCTCTGAGGGAGGTGTCATATCCAAGAAACAGAAGCCTGCACCCCGGCGCTGGAGTCCTAACAGTTGGCATAAACTCCATGTTTCAGTTACAATGGATCTCAAAACAGGGCTGATGCCGAGAGGCACATGATGGTGAAGTTAGTGAAGTTTTAGCTCCAAGGCCCCTCCCAAGGAGCCCAGCACTATAAGGATAGACAGAGCATAGAGGTGAATCTGCTTTCAAAATGTCTGAATCAATTTTTTTTTTCAATCTTCAGTTCAGTTCAGTCACTCAGTCATGTCCAACTCTTTGCGGCCCCATGGACTGCAGCACACCAGGCCTCCCTGTCCATCACCAACTCCCAAAGCTCACTCAAACTCATGTCCATTGAGTCAGTGATGCCATCCAACCATCTCATCCTCTGTCGTCCCCTTCTCCTCCCACTTTCAATCTTTCCAAGCATCAGGGTCTTTTCCAAGGAGTCAGTCCTTTGCATCAGGTGGCCTAAGTATTGGAGTTTCAGCTTCAGCATCAGCCCTTCCAATGAACACTCAGGACTGATTTCCTTTAGGATTGACTGGTTGGATCTCCTTGCAGTCCAAGGGACTCTCCAGAGTCTTCTCCAACACTACAGTTCAAAAGCATCAGTTCTTCAGCACTCAGCTTTCTTTATAGTCCAACTCTCACATCCATACATGACTATTGGAAAAACCATAGATGGACATTTATTGGCAAAGTAATGTCTCTGCTTTTTAATATGCTAAGTTGGTCATAACTTTCCTTCCAATCTTAGAGCTTATCTATGTAAAGAACTTGATAGATGCTTTCCCAAATTTGACCATCACCTTAAAATTCACATGAAATGACCAACAATAAGTTGTGGAACTAAAACCAAATATTTTAAGTGTCTATCAAAAATAAAGTGCTAAATGTAGATCAGACTTATTTATTGGCAAAGTAATGTCTCTGCTTTTTAATATGCTAAGTTGGTCATAACTTTCCTTCCAATCTTAGAGCTTATCTATGTAAAGAACTTGATAGATGCTTTCCCAAATTTGACCATCACCTTAAAATTCACATGAAATGACCAACAATAAGTTGTGGAACTAAAACCAAATATTTTAAGTGTCTATCAAAAATAAAGTGCTAAATGTAGATCAGACTTGCTAGAGGAAAAGGCTGGATTCCTTCCTCTTCTCCTTACTGGAAATATTGGTTGTTGTTCAGTTGCTGTCATGTCCGACTCTTTTTTTACCCTACGGACTGCAGCACGCCAGGCCTCCCTGTCCCTCACTGTCTCTCGGAGTTTGCTCACGTTCTTGTCTATTGAGTCTGTGATGCCATCCAACCATCTCAACATCTGCTGCCACCTTCTCCTTTTGCCTTCAACCTTTCCCAGCATCGGTCATTCATCAGCTGACTCATTGGAAAAGACTTTGATTCTGGGAACTATTGGTATGAAAAGACAATTAAAGAGCCTGAAACCAACAGTGTGGAGGGGCCAGGATTGTAATAAGGATGAGTGAGTCAATTAATCAATTAAAAAATGAAATTATTTGCTGTGGCTTTTGTGGTGTTTCTGGAGTTAGCCTAAAAATGTGTATTCTGCTGCGATGTGCCTTTTCATACTAGATAAATATTCACCTTGGTAACTAATTTTATTTCCTAATTTGGGGTATTTTTTTCTTAAAGAGAGTTCCTAAAATCATAGAAGATTTTGGCCCCACGAAGCTAGGATTGGCCAATGTTAATAACACCACCTACTTTTTAAAAGCTTATTTACCATCATTTCTATTGTTTTATTTAGTTACAGTGAGCAGGCTTCTCATTGCAGTGGCTTCTCTTGGTGCAAAATGTGGACTCTAGGGCGTTCAGGCTCAGTAGATGTGGTGCACGGACTTAGCTGCCCTGGGATATGTGGGATCCTCCCAGACCGGGAATCGAACCCATGTCCCCTATATTCAGTCAGTTCAGTTCAGTCGCTCAGTCGTGTCCGACTCTGCAACCCCATGAATCGCAGCACGCCAGGCCTCCACTGCCGTCTATGGGGTCACACAGAGTCGGACACGACTGAAGTGACTTAGCAGCAGCAGCAGCAGTTTCATTTGTATATTTGTCTGTAGTTTATAAGAACAACAAAAAATAAAACCTATAGAAGTAAAGAGAAACTAATCATACCTTAACATAAATGAGATATAAAGAGATAATACATATAAGCCAAGTTACATGACTGTGTCTGCATGCTAACTCATTTCAGTTGTGTCTGACTCTTTTGAGACCCTGTGGACTATAGCCTGCCAGACTCCTCTGTCCATAGGATTCTCCAAGCAAGAATACTGGAGTGGTTTGCCATGCCCTCCCACTAGGGGATCTTCCTGATCCAGAGATTGAACCCACGTTTCTTTGGTCTCCTGCACTGGCAGGCGAGTTCTTTACCACTAGCACCATCTGGAAAGCCCAGACTAATTCAGTACAAAGGAAAATCCTTTTGAAGTATGTACCCTTTAGTAATGGAGATAATGGGTGCACATCATTAAAATACAAAGTAAAAAGTGATTATCTTTACTAGACAGAGGCAGATATCCTTTGGGAATTCAGATGAAGGGAACAAGGAGACAGGCACAAAAGATCAAGAAATGCTAGGAAACACCTTTGGGAGGAAGTGGCATTAAAAGTTAGGATGAAATGGAAAAGTAGAGTTGAAGAAAAAATATGTCAGAGAGAAAAAACAATGAATATAATCTGATTTTTATAATAAAATCTATGTCAGATAAATAATTTATTAGCTAAGTGAGAGGCAAGAGACATACCCAATCAAGGGTTAGTGCAGAATAAAATGAATGAACAGATAGATCTTGGAAGAGATCTTATTCAATTTTTACTGCCTAAAACTGCAGTTCACTTAGAAAGCTTCATAAAAAGTTTTAAACTTTTTCCTTTAGAAACAAACATAGGTTTCCAAGCCATATTTAATGTGCATGAGATATTCTAATAATTTAAGCTATAGATAGTGGCTCAGAGGTTAAAGCGTCTGCCTGCAATGCGGGAGACCTGGGTTCGATCCCTGGGTCGGTAAGATCCCCTGGAGAAGGAAATGGCAACCCACTCCAGTGTTCTTGCCTGGAGAATCCCATGGACGGAGGAGCCTGGTGGGCTACAGTCCACGGGGTCGCAAAGAGTCGGACATGACTGAGCAACTTCACTTTCACAAGTGACCTCTGCGGTAAGAGGAGAGAGGAAGAAGGAGTGCTAATCTCCACACAGTCAAAAATCTGCATGTAACTTTACAATCAGCTCTCCTTATTCACAGTCAACTGTAAAGAAGTGAGGTGAAATGAAAGTCGCTCAGTTGTGTCAGACTCTTTGTAACCCCATGGACTATACAGTTCATGGAATTCTCCATGCCAGAATACTGGAGTGGGTAGCCTATTCCTTCTCTAGCAGATCTTCCCGACCCAGGAATCGAACCTGGGTCTCCTGCACTGTAGGCAGATTCTTTACCAACTGAGCTGCCAGGGAAGCCCCAACTCTAAGGAAAAATATACTTCAATCTAGCTATTTTACACATTAACTAGTCTCTGCTTGTGCTCAGTCACGTCCAACTCTGCGACCCCACGGGCGTAGTCTGCCAAGCTCCTCCATCCATGTGCAGTTTTCCAGGCAAGAATACTGGAGTGGGTTGCCCTTTCCTGCTCCAGGGGCTCTTCCCAACCCAGGGACTGAACCCGCGTCTCCTGCATCTCCTGCCTCAGCAGGCGGATTCTTTACCACTGAGCCACCTGGGAAGCCCAACTAGTTTAAGACACTATCAAAAACAAAACGGCAGCTACACATACAATTTTAAATTTCCTTGTGGCCACACTAAAAACTTTTAAAGAAATACTAATAAAATCAATACATTTTATTTAACTCAATATATTCCAAAATACTGCAATATGTAATCAATAGTGAAATATTTTACTTTTTTTTTTTTTGGTACGAAGTCTTCAAAATCCAGTAAGTATTTTACATTTACTGTGCATCTTAATTCCGACAGGTGACATTTCAAGTTCTTAATAACCAATGGCTCCTGCATTAGACAACACAGCTCTAGCCATTGCAGGTTGGTATTTAACAGGTTGGGGTATTTGCAGCCATGGCAGGGGGAAGACTTTAGACTGAGCTGCAATAAACACTACTTATTTATTTTGATTAATTTTTTATTATTGGAGTATAGTTGCTTTATAATGTGTTGGTTTCTGCTGTACAACAATGTGAATCAGCTTATGTATACATATATCTCCCCTCATCCGTGAGCCTCCCTCCCACCCTATTCCTCATTTCACCCCTCCAGGTCATCACAAAGCAGGGAGCTAAGCTCCCTGAATAAACATTATTTAGATTTGTTATCACTGTTCAAAGTACCAAGGAGAGGGATGGTGTAAGTGCCACAAACCTCCACTAAACATGTAAACAGACAACCAGTGATGTAGAGCTACCTTTCTTCACCAGGTTTCCACAACCTCTTGTAAAGGGTTTCTACTATTTGTTTCCTTTGTGCTTATGTATTCTACAAAGCTGCCGTTACATTATAGCCCTGCTATGCCCAAAATCCACCATTAGGAGGAGGGAGGCAGGACATACTACCACAGTGGTGCGGGAAGCAAGGGAAAATAAAGCCCAAAGCGATCTTTCCCTATTCAACACTCCCTACCAACATGGCACCATCTCTAACACTATATACCTTCACTTTCTTCCACTTCTGCAATTCTGCTCTTCACCCATTCACCATACTCATTCAAATGTGTGGGGTTTTGTTAGTAATACTGAACTCTAGGGAATAGGTTACAGTGCCTCTTCAATTTCAATATTATAAGGCTATAAATAATGAAAAATTTCCAAGAAGCACATTTTTATTATTATGAAGAAAAATTTATAAAATACAAAGTACTATATCAGTTTAGACTAATATAGATTATTATGTCCCCAACTGATTGCTATAATACATATAATATAAACAATCCTCTTTACTAGAAATGGGCATAGTACTAGCTCAGAGGTCAAATCCAGACTGTTTTTCTATTTTTATTGGAACACAACGTATTTGGGTATTGCCTATGACTGCTTTCTCACTACATCCATAGAGTTGGGTAGGTTCAACAGACACCTAACAGCCTGGAAAGCCTACAGTATTGACTATCTGACCTTTTAAGAAATTGTTTGATGACCCCTGCCTTTTACTATTATTTCGTAAGGAAAAATTGTTCCTGAGTTACCAGGTCAAGTACTGGTAAGAACACACTTCTAAGGGCAACATTTCTGTTAACTTGCTGAGTATCCAGAAAACTAAAAAGCTAGTAGAATAAGGTTAAGAACGAAGTGACATAAAAAACAGAAACCTAATACAATTAAGAAAAGATAAATGCAAAGCATACTGTATTTACTTAATGGCCCCAACTATTAACTAGACATACAACGAGAAAGATTCAGCACAAAACTGCAGAAAAAATCTAAGGGACATAAGCAAATTTCTCCATCTGCAAAATAATTAGTAACTGAGAAACCCATCCATAGGTTAAAAACTAACATAACTCGACTAAAACAGCATATGGCATGCAATATATGGATGGAAAGTATGGTTTATGAACCTAGAAAAGTAGTAACTATTTAAAAAGACAGCATGGTTGGTCTAACAATTGCTTTCACTGAAGGGGTTACAAGAGCAGATTAGGTGCTAATTATGGGCATGGTAGACTAAACATGTCCTAGAGACAGAAAAAGCTGCGAGAGGAAAATTAAGTTTGTTTTGGTGAGGGGGAGTTCAATTAAAAATATAAAGTTTAAAGATACTTTAACAAGATATTACTTTGCACTTAGTGCTGCCTCAGTCAGACTTAAGATAGTGACATACAAGGTAAATTCCTAATATCTTCAGATGACCCTAAAGTGAGGAATGGGTTTCCCAAGTGGTGCTAGCGGTAAAAAACCTGCCTGCCAATGCAGGAGATGCAAGAGACCAGGGTTCGATCCTGGGGTTGGAAAGATCCCCTGAAGGAGGACAGAGAAGCCTGGTGGGCTATACAGTCCATAGAGTCGCAAAGAGTCAGACACAACTGAAGTGACTTTGCATGAGTGCAAGGTGAGGAATAGCAATACAGATTTTTAAAATCTAGACACAAAGCCTAAAGTACAAATCAACAAAGGTGAAACATTATGGCTCCATCTTTCAGGACCCAACTTAGATGTTATCTCCTATTTGAGGGCTTCCTCATCTCCCCAGCAGTTTTCAGTTCCATTGTCTATGTTTCCATTACATTGGCTCCACAGCATATGTGATTTATATCACTGTGTTATAGACACACATCCACTTCTCACTAGTGAGCATTAGTGAAGTCGCTTAGTCATGTCCGACTCCATGTGACCCCATGGACTGTAGCCTACCAGGCTCTTCCGTTCATGGGATTTTCTAGGCAAGAATACTGGAGTGGGTTGCCATTTCTTCCTCCAGGAGATCTTCTTGACCCAAGGATTGAACCGGGTCACCTGCACTGTAGACAGACGTTTTACCATCTGAGCCACCAGGGAACATATAATAAGCGCTGCTGCTGCTGCTAAGTCACTTCAGTTGTGTCCAACTCTGTGCGACCCCACAGACAGCAGTCCACCAGGCTCCCTTGCCCCCGGAGATTTCCCGGACAAGGACACTGGAGCGGGTTGCCATTTCCTTCTCCAATGCATGAAAGTGAAAAGTGAAAGTGAAGTCGCTCAGTCGTGTCTGACTCTTAGCGACCCCATGGACTGCAACCCACTAGGCTCCTCCGTCCACGGGATTTTTCAGGCAAGAGTACTGAAGTGGGGTGCCACTGCCTTCTCCAGGAGATCTTCTCGACCCAGGGATTGAACCCATNTGAAAGTGAAAAGTGAAAGTGAAGTCGCTCAGTCGTGTCTGACTCTTAGCGACCCCATGGACTGCAACCCACTAGGCTCCTCCGTCCACGGGATTTTTCAGGCAAGAGTACTGAAGTGGGGTGCCACTGCCTTCTCCAGGAGATCTTCTCGACCCAGGGATTGAACCCATATCTCCTGCATTGTAGACAGCCACTTTACCGTCTAAACCACCAGGGAACATATAAGTATTATGTGTTGGTAAATAAGAACACAAACTCTAGTCTTAGGTATGTGATTGAGAATTCTACTGTCACCAATTGCTAGATAGGTAGTTTTGGACACTGATCTTGGACTTAATTCTTCTTACCCCAATCCCAGCTTTCTCATCTGCAAAAAGAGGACAGAAAGGATTGAATCAACAAGGGAAGAGCTGATGAACAATGAAAACAGGATGTTTTATAAACCAGTCACACTTTTCATTGCAGTCAGGTTGAAACATAAAGCTGGTTTGTCAGTGATGTTGTGGAAGAGATTTCTGCATTGTATATGAAAAATGTGACTCACACAAAGATGGGAAATATATTCCAAGAGTCTAAATGCCTAAAAAAAGAAGTCACTTTATTAAAGAGAGTCAAGTCACTAGGTAATACAAATCATTTTCCTATCCTACAAAACTAGGATTTCTGGGATTCAGACCTAACTGTTCCATTTCCACAGACCAAAAAAATAAAATCTTAATGAAATTGTTGTCAGCTAACTAAGTTATAGAATAAATGTTTATTTAAGAGAGTAAATTATGTACTTTATTTGGCTTGCTTTACAGCTTCATTTTTCTTATATTTTTTCCCCTTAGGTTTCATATATAAGTGAGATCATATAGTATTTGCTTTTCTCTGTCAGACATTTCACTTAGCATAATGCCCTCAAGATTCATAGGCATTGTTGCAAATGAAAGATTTTGTTCTTTTTAAAGACTGAATTAAATCCTATTGTGTATTCTTTACCCATCTATCCATCAGTGGACACTTAGTACCGTTTCTTTATCTTGCAATGAACACTGGGGCAGCATATATCTTTTAAAAAAGAATTAGTGTTTTCATTTTCTTTGGATAAATACCCAAAAGTGGAACTGCTGGATCATATGGTAGTTCTATTTGTAATTTTTTGAGGAACCCTTATATTATTTTCTATAGTGGCTGTACCAATTTATATCCCTACCAATAGTGCATGAGAGTTTGTTTTTCTTTACATCCTCCCCAACACTTATTACTTCATCTTTCTGATATTATAATAACAGCCATTCTAACACATGTGAGGTGATATCTCATTATGGTTTTCATTTGTCCCTTATGATTAATGATGTAAAGCACCTGTTGGCTCCTGAATCTCTTCTTTGGAAAACTATCTATTCAGATCTGTCCATTTTAAAATCTAATTGTTTTGTTATTTTTTGCTGTTGAATTGTATGAGCTCTTTATATATTTGGAATATTAGCCCCTTATCAGATATAAGATTTACAAGTATTTTCTTCCATTTAGTAGGCTGCCTTTTCATTTTGTTAATGCTTTTTTGCTGTGCAGAACCTTTTCAGTTTGATGTAGTCCCACTATTTTTGCTTTTACTTTTGGTATTGGGTTAAAAAATCATTGCCAAGACTTACGTCAAGGAGCTTACCACCTATGTTTTCTTCTAGGAGTTTTATGGTTTCAGGTCTTATGTTCAAGTCCTTAATCCATTTGGAGTTAATTTCTGTTTATGGCACAAGACAGTGGCTCAGTTTCATTCTTTTGCACTCTAGCTTATGCATTTGCCTGCAGTGAATGTGCTATTTTTTAGGTCTTCTTTACTTGTGGAAAGCGGGTCAAACAAGAGTTAGCAATTAATTAAAGAGTATATAGTTCAAAAATAAATAAAGGAGTTTGAACCGTATTAGTGGTTATACTCATGGTAAGAATACATCTTTGTCATAGTCCCTGTCTCAAAGAATTCAGAGTCTAGAAAAAGAGAAAATGTGATGCAACAAACACATTACATTACAGAGCAATAACTGCAGATGTTACACTAGATAAAATGGAGGTGGTGACCACTGCTGCTGGAAGGACAAAGGAGGAAGTGTTAGGCTATAATATCAAATAAGACAGACAAAAACATTACTTAGCAATTAAAAGGTCACTGGCAACCTCTATTAACCAGAGTTAGAAGCAGTTACTTTGCCTGGGAAGTGAATGACGTGGGGAGCTATTGTAAAAATCTTTGAGACTGATTAAAGCTATATTCAAGAAATAAAAAACCTGAGCAAATAGGTAAGCATAGTGATCTTCACACAAATACAAAAGAATATTCAAATTTATGCACTTAAAGGATAATCTTCAAACAAATTCACATAAATCAATATGTAATTTAATGAATTAGTGAAAACAGAAGCTTCCACCAGTTTCTCCACACTTGTGGCAAGGGTCAGATTGCTATTATCTGCAGACTACCATAAACCATTCATCATGAATGCATTTTTAGAAAAATCTCTTTGTAATCATATAAGAGAAAGTAATTCAAATAAATTTTAACACAAATGCCAATCTTCTTCCAATTTTGCAATTCAAAGTCATAAACATTAATAACCAAGAACATCTCTAGTTCTGCTTTGCTCAGGATATGTGATTAAATATTTTTGCTCCCAAACCAATCCTATCCCCTAAACTGCTGGTAATTTCCAAAAATCCAAACACTACAGGACAGAGAAAACAAAAACAAAAAAAAAAACTAGTTTTTTTTTCTTTTTAATGTCATAAGACAATAAAGGAAGCAGTTCCTTAACATTAATGGAAGGTAGGTTTGGAATACCAAAAGTCTCTTCCCTTATTTGGCATTTCTGATTTCTCCAAGATTATATTAACAATAAATTATCAAGAACCTAAGTATTTGAAAAGTGTCTAATTCAAATAGGATAATGGTCATATTTATGCTCCCTTCTAAGAAGAGTGTCTCAAAAAATAAGACTGCTTACATGAAAGAAGAAAAGTCTGAAATTTAACCCCATTTCCTATCTTGTTGGCACTTTTAAATACAACTGTGTGAAAAAATTCAGAATTACCAAGGATTTTAACTTAAATCTTCTTTAAAAATAAGACAACATCCTTGTCAAGTTACTTAATCCAAATTCACTTAAGTAGTTACAGGAGTGAACTCTATTTGAGTAACAAAACAAGTCTGTACAGGAGCAGAGTAAGATGTGCACTCATTTATTTAAAAGTATTGTGCTGAAAAACTTTAGATGTATCACGTTTACGTGTAACTCCTGTGGAGCTGGGGAAAAGGACTTGCTTAAAAATAAAAGCTTAAAGGAAACGTCTTTTCTAACCACTGCTCATTCCTCGGACAGGTGCAGATGCCTAAAGCCCTCCTTCCATCAAGCCCCCACTCAGAAAAGGTGCCTCCTACACACAATTTATTTGGTTGCTATAACACTTGGTTTCCAAGCCACAAAAAGATTCCTTCTGAGTGGAGAGGATAAAGCATAATAAAAAGGGAGGGTCCGGCTGTTTGAGCGATTGATCAATTCAGGTTCTCACTTGGAGAGCCTGCTTAAACACAGAGATCTGAAACACCCCGTTGTTAGTTGTCACAGGACAAGGCGATCTCTTGGGATACATCAGGCAAGGGACTAAATTTTTAGGGGTTGAAACTACACACGCAGCAGCTCTGGATTCTTATCAAAACAATAGCGAGTGGCACATGTCAGGCGGCCCACATGCTCAAGGGGATAAAGAGGAGGCTGGTTAGGGTTGGAGTTGAACTTGTCTTAACCCCCTCCCCCAACTCCCACCGCCGCGCTCCGGGCTACGGGAAAGTGAAAACGAGGGGGCGCCCAGGGCCCGGCTCTCTCCCCCTCCTTTTCCCCCGCCCAGCCCCGACTTCTTCCTCACCCGGTCTCCCGGGGGCGGAGNATCTGCCTCACAACCTGACTCTGCCCTTTTCTGCTTCTATGCATCCATGCGTTCAGGAAAGCCCTCACCCAGCAGAGGGTCACAGAGCACCCTTAAAACCTGGATGCAGGGCTGTCTGAATCCCTGAGCCTGGATCCTAACCAGCTGTCCCTACCTTAGCTGAACAACTCACCTGGAAGATTATGACAAAAGCCAGTCGTGCAGACAGAACGGCCCAGTACTGCTTGGAAAACTCGTACGGGTTTGGGGCCCACGGCGGCTCCCGGTAATCCTTAAACCTGCCCAGAGAGGAAGGCGATGTGAAGACTGGGAGGAGATGGAGGGAAGGGGGTACCTCTCTGGCTATCACCTCAAAAGTCAGAGCAGCAGGCAGGGCCTTGGCTCTTAGACCTAGGGAGTAGGGGACAGAGGTAAGGAACCCAGGGCCCAGCCAACAACGTCCAAGAAAGCCCAAACTCCAAAAGAGCCCATGTTAGCCTAGAAGTGTCTTTCCCACTCTCTCCAACATCTCCAGAAGTTTCCTTTGGATTGTCCTTCCAGTGTGTGTGTGTGCACGTGTGCACGCACCTGCATGTGTCTCTGAGTGTGTGCTCAGTCGTGTCTGATTCTTCTGTGACCCCATGGACTGTAGCTCATTGGGCTCCCCTGTCCACGGAATTTTCCAGGCAAGAATACTGGAATGGGTTGCCATGAGGGGTCCAGGAATCATGAGAGGAACTCAGGACAGGGGATCCATCTGGGATCCACTTGCCTGTGGGCCCTGGGAGCGGCAGGGAACCCGCAGACACCCGGCAGAGTGCTCCAAGGCCCAGGACTCAATGAAGACGCAGAAGCCAGCAGAGTCCAGGGGGCCTCCCCAGCCTGGTCTGCTCCGGGACCCCGGCCATGAGAGGGGCTGGCCTCGCTTGACAGCTGATTCAGACCAAGCTGAAGGCTGAGTGGATTTGGGGGAGCAGTGGTAATGGTCACAGTTGGGCAGTAGCCCCCTCTTTTAACTGCCCTTCTTGATCATCTGCCCACATTGTTTAAGGCTTCCCCAGTGATTCAGCGGTAAAGAATCTTCCTGCAGTGCTGGAGATGCAAGAGACACAGGTTCAACGGCTGGGTTGGGAAGCTCCCCTGGAGGAGGAAATGGCAACCCACTCCAGTATTCTTGCCTGGAAAATTCCATAGACAGAGGAGCCTGGTGGGCTACAGTCCATGGGGTTGCAAAGAGTCAAACACAGCTGAGCAACTGCACACACACACACACACACACACACACACACACACACACACACAGAGTTTGAAAAACAAAATGTCAGTGCCTGCCTCAAGCTCAGACCATGGAGAGATCTAGGGCTTGTCTGAACTGTTGCCTCCCCCCCTCCCCCCGCTTCCCATCCTGAGATGACTCATGTTAAAAATGGCTTATTTTCTCAGAATCATTTTTTTTCTAAGCCTGGAAAAACGGCAAGAGCTGGTACAGAAGATTTATGCTCCTTCATGGAACTGTTTTCTCCATGGAATTCAACAAATCTTCAATGCTCAGTGAAAGCAAAACAAGCCCTGGGCTGAAGCATGAGATGGGGTAGCATCAGGCCACCAGGGGGGTGCAGGGACACCGAGGAAGGTGGGGAGGGTTGGGGGCACCCAGAAGGAAAAACAAGCATATGCTGAACGTGTCCACCCCCGACAAGGAACTTTTCTGAAGCTTCTTCACTTGAGAACAAGATCTGCGGGCAAGCATGGGTATCCCCGTGTAACCCAGGAGGGAACTGAGGCTCAGAGAAGTTCAATGCTTGGCCAGCCAGGGGTGGATTCAAGGTGAGAATCCCAGTCTGCCTGAATCCAGACTTTCCTCCATTGTCGGGAAGCTCCTGGCCACCAGCTGCAGTTTGGGGTGGGGCACTCTGCTGTGGGTGCTCTCTGAACCCTTCCCTGTCCTGAATGAACCCATGGCTCTAAAAGATCCACACAGAAGCATGAGGGCTTTCAATGGTCCAAGAAGATATGGCCCAAGAAGATCCCCTCCCAGGAAGGGAGAAGAGGGAAAAAGGAAGATGAAAAGAGATGCAGGCAGAAAGGCAGAAAAAGTCATAGCAGGAGAGTCAGCCACAGAGAGAGGCAAACGGAGAGGTGGAGGCTGAACGTTTGACTGGGGCCGGGCAGGAGGCCAGGAGCCGCCCCCTCCCACTCGGCTCCCCTCTTCCGACAGCTGATCACAGCTGCTGTGGGCTTGGTTTGACATCCGGATGAGAAGCAAAGCTAACTGCAGCCCAGCAAAGCACCACAGGGTTCATCCTCACCATCCACGGCTGAGGACAGAAACAAGACCAGCTCTAGACCACGCCCACTCGTGGGAGAGGGCGAGGGTGTGGCCAAGGGAATAAGGTCATCTTCAGTCAGCTCACTTCAGTCGCTCAATCGTGTCCGACTCTTTGCAACCCCATGAATCGCAGCACGCCAGGCCTCCCTGTCCATCACCAACTCCCAGAGTTCACTCAGACTCACGTCCATTGAGTCGGTGATGCCATCCAGCCATCTCATCCTCGGTTGTCCCCTTTTCCTCCTGCCCCCAATCCCTCCCAGCATCAGAGTCTTTTCCAGTGAGTCAACTCTTTGCATGAGGTGGCCAAAGTACTGGAGCTTCAGCTTTAGCATCATTCCCTCCAAAGAACACCCAGGGATAATCTCCTTCAGAATGGACTGGTTGGATCTCCTTGCAGTCCAAGGGACTCTCAGGAGTCTTCTCCAACGCCACAGTTCAAAAGCATCAATTCTTCGGCGCTCGGGTGGGGATAAAATCTCAGGCTTGCCCACTCTCCTGTTCTGCCCCTCAAATCCCAGGCAGACAGGAATCTGTCTTGCTTTTCTCAAGACCCCTGGAAGAGGGGTGCTGTACATGCTTCCCCCTGCCACCCTGCCACTTTTGACCATGGGGAAGATCCCCCCAGGTCCAGTCTGATCCTGCCACCAATCGAAGTCACTCCCACTTGTTTTCTAGCTGCATCGATGAAGGAACAGCTGCTCACTGACCTCGGTAAGACAGCCACCGCTCACCCCTCTCTTTTTCCAGTCTGCAAAGAATCCATAAATAATCTAATTCTGGTCCCACTTCTGCTACTAACTCACCACAGCGTTTGGAAATGTCACTTTACCCTCCCTGAGTGTCCAAAACATGTTTTGAATCTGGCAGGCACATCCATCTCATCAAGGGTCTGGGGAAAGATTAACACAGAGATCCGTCCAGAAAGCTCGACTCGCAGTCCCGCTGTGCCAGTGGACTAAGGGTGCTTTGTCGGGAACCACAGGGCCAGCACTGCCCAGAAAAGAGCAGTGTGCAATTCAATGACTTGTGCATCTGTTCACATTTCTCTTTCCAAAGCTAACTTTAAATAAAAACTGTGACCTGGAGTAAGTAATGCATTTTACATTTATGCACACATGCATATGTATCACAGAAATAAAAATCACACAGAACACACTCATCCTTGCTGTATCCCACGCTCTGATACTCTTTTATTCTCTGCTGTCCTCTCCTTTCCTAGTCTTTAAAATGCTGCTCATGATACACTAAGCCATTTCCCAACTGATGAACCATGATTCACAGTTTGAAGAACACTGATTCCAGGAAGCCTCTGCCACCAGGTAAATGATTGCTCATTCACATTCCAATATAAGTTCAGATTTCATAATTTAAAAATAATTCACCCTAAGAAGTCAAGTGGGTGCTGAAGAAGACTCTTGAGAGTCCCTTGGACTGCAAGGAGATCAAACCAGTCAATCTTAAAGGAAATCAATCCTGAAAATTCATTAGAAGGACTGTTGCTGAAGCTGAAACCAATACTTCGGCCGCATGATGTAAAGGGCCGACTCACTGGAAAAGACCCTGATGTTAGGAAAGATTGAAGGCAAAAGGAGAAGAGGGTAGTAGAGGATGAGATGGTTGGGTGGCATCACCGACTCAATGGACAGGAGTTTGAGCAAACTCTGGGAGACAGTGAAGAACAGGGAAGCCTGGCGTGCTGCAGTCCATGGGGTCACAAAGGGTCAGACAGGGCTTAGCGACTGAACAACAACAACAGAAGTTCAGATTTCAGAATTAAAAAAAATATATTCACCCTAAGAATGCAAGTGTATCAAATGTTTTCACTGAGTAACCAGAAGACACCAATTAAACAGAGATCATTAGTCTTCAGACTAGAGGTGTCCAGAAAAGACAGAGTGGCTATGGAACTTAATTGTGGCCAACCCAGTGACAGTGGTCTGTTTCACTTCCAGCCCAGCGCAGAGAACGGCACTGGCAACAGCATGGGGAGTCAGCAGGTGAAGGCTTGGTCCCACGCCACCGTTTCACTTCTCTGACCTCCAGCAGGTCACCTAACAACCTGATGGCCGGGGTCCTCGTCCATGAACCACGGACGTTCCATCCCACAGAGCTGCAACGAAGACCACTCAGCACACTGCCAGACATGTCAGAGGACCCGATACATCAGAGCTGTTCTTTCTCCTTTAAACTGAAGGTGACTTAAGAGGACGGAGCAGGTACGCCCCTGCCCCCAGTTCCTCCTGGCTTTCCAGGAGCATGGCTTTCTGAGCATGGCTCAGATGCCCTGAGCGTCCCATGACACTGAGATGAACCAAAGAGAGCTGATGCCCAACTGCAAGCAGCTTCTCTCAGGGTCTCAGTCCAGGTGAAGGCATGAAGCAGGCCAGCGTCAGGCTGATGAGCTCTGTTCCGTTCCCATCAGCTCAAATGCTTCCCACAGCCATCCCCTTTCCCCTGGTTTTGAGAGCTCTAAGTCTCCCAAAGTCCCACTGGCTGGCCCAACACTGGGAGAACCCCACATGTGCTCACTTCCTGCGTCTGCTGGCCAGGGCTGAAGCTCGGGGTTATGATTTCAGGAACAGTTCCCAGATCTCACCCTCATCCCTTCAGTCTTCCTTTACTTTCTCTGAGCCTTAACTTCGAGTTTGAGAGTTCCCTGGAGTCTTTGTAATAAGGAGAGTCTTCCAATAATGAGACAACTAGAGTGTCTAAAACTGGACTGTAGCGGCTGGGCCCCTTACTAATTGTAAGAACCCGAGAAAGTTATTCCATGTTTCTGGACCTCATCATTCTAACTTCACAGAGCCTCAAAATGTGCATCACTGGGCTGGGTACACAGTAGGTGTGCACGGGACAGCCTTCTCGACCCACCATGAACAAAGGAACGTTCAGTACGTGTGTGTGTGCGTATTTACATTGAATGTCAAAGGAAAACAGTCAGCAGTAAGTGAGATTGCTCTAAGTCTCCCAAAGTCCCACTGGCTGGCCCAACACTGGGAGAACCCCACATGTGCTCACTTCCTGCGTCTGCTGGCCAGGGCTGAAGCTCGGGGTTATGATTTCAGGAACAGTTCCCAGATCTCACCCTCATCCCTTCAGTCTTCCTTTACTTTCTCTGAGCCTTAACTTCGAGTTTGAGAGTTCCCTGGAGTCTTTGTAATAAGGAGAGTCTTCCAATAATGAGACAACTAGAGTGTCTAAAACTGGACTGTAGCGGCTGGGCCCCTTACTAATTGTAAGAACCCGAGAAAGTTATTCCATGTTTCTGGACCTCATCATTCTAACTTCACAGAGCCAACAAAATGTGCATCACCGGGCTGGGTACATAGTAGGTGTGCACGGGACAGCCTTCTCGACCCACCATGAACAAAGGAACGTTGAGTACGTGTGTGTGTGCGTATTTACATTGAATGTCAAAGGAAAACAGTCAGCAGTAAGTGAGACGGCTCATGTGAGTGTGATTTCTGGAGGCAGAAATGGACGCAACAGTTTCTTCTGGGAGAGAATGACTGGGGTAGGGGCTGAGAAAAGAGTCTTTTCCTTTACATATACCTATATATACATATATACGCACATACATCTGTAAAGAATGACTTTTATAACAAAAAAGTTCTTAATTGCAAAAGAAGGATGCAGGACTTCCTAAGGGGTCCAGTGGTTAAGAATCCGCCTGCCAATGCAGGGGACACAGTTTCGATTCCTGGGCCAGGAAGATTCCCCACGCTGCGGGGCAGCTGAGCCCAGGCACCCACAGCTACCGAGCCTGTGCTCTAGAGCCAGGGGCTGCGGTTTCTGAGCCCGCATGCCGCAGCTACTGAAGCCCACATACCCTAGAGTCTGTGCTCCATGACAAGAGAAGCCACTGCAGCTAGATGCCTGCATGCCACAACTAGAGAGCAGCCCATGCTCGCTGCAACCAGACCTGCACAAACCCACGAGGACCAAGCACAGCCAAAAATAAACAAAATATTTTTTAAAAGATCCGATTAATGACAACACTCAGTGACCCACATATATTTTCACATTGAGCTTCCAGGAGCCAAATCACAGGGTTGAGTGAAGCAAACGCACATACATTAAGTAAAAGAGGTACAAAATCAACACTAACTCTTTAACTTTAAAAATGCATTCATATTTTACCTAAATTGTTTGAACACTGTGAAATAATCACACTGCATGTATACATGACCTGAAGAAATAAGGTTCCTGTTAACTCACAATATAGTTCCTTATTAGAAAGAGAACCTGTGAGGTGTCTTTAAAAGTTCTATAAATTCATTTTTATGTTAATACATGGGGAAATGACTGAGAAAGGGTCGCACAAATATGTCAACAGGGCTACAGTTGGAAAGATGTGGAGGGCTGGGCAGGGCTGTGTGGATGTGGGACCGAGTTGGAAAGGTTGCCTGTAATGTTTAAACTGTCTCAGGAACAGATTCATATATTATATGCGTCACTCACTGTTGATTTTTGCACAAAGTAGAAAGGAAGATGAGGTGAGGAGGTGAAGGAGTTGGTTTATTTCAAGTCCCCAGTTTTACAGATGGGGACACTGAGGTGTAGGCAGGGGAGACAGGCACCTGGCTCAGATGCCCCCTTCCCATCCTCACTTGCAGGGTGGCCTTGACAGTGACACCTGCCACAGGTCACCACAATACAGAATCACTGCAGCTGCTGACATAATAAACCAAGGGGCTGATCCTTGACATTCAGAAACCGCTTTTTTTGGCGGGGGTGGGGCACTCCCTGTAGCATGTGGCTCTTAGCTTCCTGACCAGGGATGGACACCATTCCCCCTGCAGCGCAAGTGCTGAGTCTTAACCACTGCACCACCAGGGACGTCTTGGAAATGGCTTTTTTTTTTATTATTTATTTTTAATGGAAGGATAACTGCTTTACAATATTGGCATATGTCAACATGAAACAGCCATAGGTATACCTATGTCCCCTCCCTCTTGAACCTCCCTCCCACCTCCCACCCTAACCCACCTCCTGCCCTATCCCACCTCCCACCCTATCCCACCTCTCTAGGTTGTTACAGAGCCCTGGTTTGAGTTCTCTGAGCCATACAGTAAATTCCCATTGGCTATCAATGTCCATACCGTAGTTTATATGTCTGCACACTGCTCTCTCCATCCGTCTCACCCTCTCCTTCCTCCCCCTGCCCTCCCCCATAAGTCTGTCCTCCAAGGCTGCATCTCCATTGCTGCCCTGCAAACTAGCTTCATCAGTACCATCTTTCTAGATTCCATACATATGCGAAACAGCTTTCTAGTATGATCTTTTAGTCATTATACATCAGTTAGTAAATACATTTCTCAAGCCCAAACAGTGGTATGTAAAAATAAAATTTAACAGTCTCAGTCCAATGGAAAGTAATGTCTTAATGCTGAACAAGATGGCACACAATATTTTCATACCACCCGAGCTGCTTACAAATGTCTTTAGAAATTTTCCCTTCAACAAGGGAAAAGAGCACAGCCCACTAGGAACTAACCAGGCCTGAGTTGATCTAGTGGCTGATAAAGATAAGCAGAGGTACCCAGAAAGCCGGCTTTCCCTCTGGTCTCAGCCAGGAGCAGAGGAGATGCAGACAGGCCCCAGAAGGAACCTGAAGGACCCTGGGACAGGAGAGAACTTGAATCCTATAGACAAGCCCACAGGCGCCACCCAAGGATGCTGGCTCAGGATACTTAGCATCTCCGAACAGACCCAGTGGGTTGCCCACGCCCAGGTGGGTGCCTTGAGCTCTGAGACCCCAGTCCCTGACCTGCCGACCTCTCTGCTCTCCTCCCCTGAGCCAGAAGCCTGAGCCACCATCCAGCCTGTAGGACACAGGGCACCTCGACCCTGTTAAATGGCCACTAAGCATGCCACAGACTGACATCATGGGGCTGTCTATCGAGCAGCCCTGCATGGTCAGTTAAATGGCCGAGGCAGACATGGCTCCAAAAATGCTGAGAACGCATCTCGAATGGGCAGTCAGAGACTTGTCCTAACTTTTTTTTTTTTACTTTATTTTACTTTACAGTACTGTATTGGATACTGCTATTTTTAAGATACCTCTATCCTTGGCGAGGCTGGGCTGGAGTCCGAGACTTCAGTTTTATTTGACCACATTTATCTCTGGAGGTCATGAAAAACTAAGAATAAGGAGGGTCACTGAGTTCCCAACACTACTTGCCAGAAAATCAGGGCAAACTTCATTTCCCACCATGGAAGCAATTCTAAACGCTGGCTTTGGGGCTTGCTCTGACGTGGTCTGTGTGTCTGTGTTTCTCGCAATCTCGCTTTCTCTCCATCTTCATTTTTTCATTTCTCTTTCTGACAGCCACTGACAAATCCTGGCTTACAAAGACATCAGTAATTTATGTCCCTACTTCCTAAATTTCCAGAGACTTTGGCGAGCCAGCCAGGCCCCATGGCATGCGGTGAGCAGGACTCACCTGGGGTGGGTACAGATCTCCATCAGCACTCCTCATTCTTCTAGAAAAGGCAGCCCACATGGTACGCCCATTTGGGATGGTGTGTGTCTAAATGATATGCTGACCCCGCTCTCCAGGCATCTGTTTTGCACTTAGAGCAGGGTGGCCCCTTATTTCCAATGTAACCTGCTTCTCTTCACAGAGCAGTCAGAGATGACACTGGTGAGAAGTCCCTTCGATCCCACCGCGGCTCCCAGTGCCCTAAGAGGAGTCCACACGCCTCCCGTGCCTGCCTGGTCTCTCTCTCCTAGTTCAACCCCGTTATTCCATCTCTGACCACTGAGCACAATCCAGCCCTTCTGCGTGGGACACCCTGTCCTCCCTGGACCCCCCACACCACCTGATAACCCCTTCCTGCCCATCACTGCTCCCCCAACCCTGCTCACCACCCAGACCGCCTCGGTCCCTCCTGGGAGGGAGCAGATTCAACAGGATTCTCCCTCTGGCCACTTCTGCTCTGGACACTGAGGTCCAGGTTAGGTGCATGGCCTCTTCCTTCCGGGCTAGGAGAGTGTCCTGCAGTCTCTCAACTGCAATCACAGAAGCTCGATTCTCATTGCTTACTCATCTCATTCATCTAGACTCCTTGAGGGAGGCACCGTCTTGTTCCTTATTATATGACCGATGCCAAGCCTATCATAAAGCCTCAAAAACAGGTGCACAGTGAGGACTTCCCTAGTGGCCTGGTAGTTAAGAATCCACCTGCCAATGCAGAGGACTTTTGAAAGACTTTTGCTGATATGGATTTGAGCCCTGGTCCTGGAAGATCCCACATGTGCCACTGTTATTGAGCCCACATGCACAGTGATCGAAGTCTGTGTACCTACAGCCTATGCCCCACAATGAAGAGTAGCACCCACTCCCTGCAACTAGAGAAAGCCCATGCGCAGCAATGAAGACCCAGCACAGCCAAAAACAAACAAATAAAGTATAAAAAAGTAGGTGTACAAGGATCTTATGATCCTGGCTGGTATGGAGTAAGATCAAACCAAACTCTCTGAGTTCAATCTATTTTCTGCAGGTATGTTTTCTTGACAGAAATATAGAATCCACTTCCTACACACACAGCTAGTTTTAATTCCGCCACTCTATGGACCACACACGAGCCATGGTCCCCTCTACTTTCATTGGAGAGAAGAGTTGTCAGGGGTTTATGGCTGCCTGGAAGGTCCAGTGACTCTGACAGTGGACACAGCGAAGCTCAATGCCATTCAGGTGTGCCAATAATGCCTGGTCTCCTGGGCACCTGCTGTTTTGGCTGAGCTGCATCTGTCCATCGTGACGTCAGATCTCAGAGGAGGAGGGAATGACCCCCTACTCTGAGACCATGTGCTTTAGATGGAGATCATTTCACCTCCCACTCCCAAGCCCCACAGTGCCAAAGACCACGGAAAGCATCACATTCTTCTGGCTGCAGTGATTAGCGCTGGGTAGGAGGCATGTGCTGATCCCAACCAACAAGCTGCAGCAAGACTTTTGCTGATATGGTTGGGAAAGAGGCAGAAGGCTTGTGTCCCACTGGATTTGGACCCAGTATAGTACTGGGCCATAGTTTCCTTGAAACTACACTCAGCAGTGACTACAGTAGAGTTGGAAGATGGAGCAAGATTTGGTTTGGGCAGATTGGATCAAGTCAACTCAACTAGAACTACCCTCAACTTTCAATATGGAGGCATCTAAGTCCCTTCGTGTTTAAGCCAGTTCAATCCATTGAAAATATATTCAGAGGGTCACTGGAAGATCTGATAATCAAGGGCAAGGTCCCTTTGGATAGACCTTCCAGACCAGCTTCTAGAAGGTTTATGTGCTTCTAGACCAACCAAAGGAACAGCATTAGCCTTGGCTTCCCCAGGCAACAAGTCACACTTGTGCTGTTCATGGCTGTGAGCAGGGGTTGAGGCTTGCATTCTTGAACAAACGTCAGTCTTACTTCAGGATCTGTCACTGGAAACCTCTTAGAAAGTTGAAGACTTTTCTAGGATCACAGAGGTCTGCTGGCTCCTCTGGTGGCTGAGCACAGGCTCTGGGGAGTGTGGGCTCAGTAGCTGTGGTTTAGGTACCCTGTGGCATGTGGGATCTTAGTTCCTGAACCAGAGAGCCAACCTGTGTCCCCCACACTGGCAGGTGGATTTTTAACCCCTGGACTACCAGGGAAGTCCCCGTGTTCTATTTGTTTAAATACAAGAGGCATGATCGTGGATCGAGTCCTCCAGGGACCATCACTTAACCAAGGTACAAAAGGGTTAGAGAATTTATTCCCCCCTGCTTCTTGTTTCTCTTTCTTTGCCCTTCTCAGGTAAGTAGTGGAGACCTCTTTCTCGGCTTCAGTGATCCCTGTGCTGACAGACTGCAATGACTCTAACCTGGTCCTCTTGGAAATTCCAGCTACTCTCTCCAGGAGTTAGATGGAAATTCCCCTCTTAGATTTCTTAACATCGTTTTACATACAACATGACTGGGACCAAATTCATTACATGGACGGTAAAATCAGATTCTCTTAGCATCTTCCCCATCCCTGTCAACGGACACACAATTTCCCAGTCTTCTGACATCAGCCCAGACTTCAGAATCATGCTGACTCAGGCTCTCTCTCAGGCCTCTGGTCCCCAGCTTTGTGAGGTATAATGTTACCTTACAAAGCTCATCCTCTCCCCCACTCCGAATTTCTTCCACATTTCCATTCCAGGCCTTCCATGGCTCATGTCTGAATGGTGTAGCACCTCAGCTGCTCTCCTTGAGTTCCCTCAATTCTAACCCATCTTCCACTCTGAGACCAAATTAATTTTCCTAAAGTGAGAGTGAAGTCGCTCAGTCGTGTCCGACTCTTTGCGACCCCGTGGACTGTAGCCTACCAGGCTCCTCTGTCCATGGGATTTTCCAGGCAATAGTACTGGAGTGGAGTGCCATTTCCTTCTCCAGGGGATCTTCCCAACCCAGGGATCGAACCCGGGTCTCCCACATTGTAGACAGACGCTTAACCGTCTGAGCCACCAGGGAAGTCCAAGCCTACACTTTATCCTCTAACTACCTGGCCCTATAAAATTCCATAACTTCCTACTGCGTCACATTAAAATTCCTATAAGATTTCAAGGTTTCTCAGTCTCTACTTCATCCTACCTATTCAAGTCCAACAACACTTTGGCTTACACTACCTGAGGAGTTGCTCTATATATTGTATTTCCTATATTATTCCCTATGTTTATCTCCCAAACACTCTCCTTGCAGACTCTACCAGCTAGCCCCTAAGCATTTATCGAATACCCCAGGTTCATCCCCACCCCCGTGACCTGGCTCATGCTGACTCCACACCAATGATATGCTTTTTGCTCTACAACTCTTCATGGTTCCTCCAAGAAGCCTACTCTTTCCATTCCAGCCTCTACCATTCTCCCTCTCCTCCAAACACCCATGAGGCTCATGGTCTGTACTAGACATAATCACTGAACAATGTGCAATGGCCTAGAGAGTTCTGTTTTCTTCCCAACCAGACCATGAACCAGGCCTTCCCTTGATGGTGAGAATGAACCTATATACCTTTTTGTCTGCTCCACAGTGTCTAGCAAAAGGCACTCAATGAATGTTGGTTGATTCATTTAGAGAACAAGCTTATGGTTGCCAGGGGGAAGGATAGAGGGAGGAATAGTCAGAGACTTTGGGATGGACATGGACACACTGTTATATTTAAAACAGATCACCAGCAAGGACCTACTGTATAGCACAAGTAACTCTTTCAATGTTATGTGGCAGCCTGGATGGGAAAGGAGTTTGGGGAGAATGGATATGTGTATATGTATGGCTAAGTCTCTCTGCCATCCATCTGAAACTATCATGGCATTGTTAATCATTTATATTCCAAAACAAAATTAAAAGTTAAAAAAAATAAATTGTCGGAACCTTCCAGCTAAAAAAAAATATTGGTTGATTCACTGAAATTGATTTCCTGGGATCTGGGACCTGAGGGTAGGAGACAGAGGCTAAGGAGAAGGATAATGATACAATTCTAGGGCATCCGGAGAGTTACTTGGACTTGCCACTGCCAGTCCTCCACCGCCCTCCTGCTCCCAATCACCTTACCTGCAGAACTGAACCTCCTGCTCAAACTGGGAGTTCTCGGGCCGCGTGCCCTCCTTCAGCTGGCTGACGTTGAAAAAGGAGAGGGTGTGGTTGACAAAGCCGTGCAGGGTCCCGTTGTGACTGTAGGAATATTGATACACCAGGCGCGGGATGAAGTCGGAGGTGACAGCGATGACAAAAGCCTGGGGGTAGAACCACAAGCACCTGAGGATTGGTCAGGACGGACGCCGTCCAGGTGGCACAGGTCCATCTGGCTAAGAGACCGCCCCCCTCCTGGGCTCCCACTCCAGAGGTGCTGCTCTGACTAATAGAATCCTGATCCCTGAGTTCATGTTGATGACCTACCTGGCTTTTCCATCTTTGACACGTGGAAGGAAACCACTTGGAGAAGGCAGTGGCATCCCACTCCTGTACTCTTGCCTAGAAAATCCCATGGATGGAAGAGCCTGGTGGGCTGCAGTCCATGGGGTCGCTAAGAGTCGGACATGACTGNAAGTCCAACAACACTTTGGCTTACACTACCCGAGGAGTTGCTCTATATATTGTATTTCCTATATTATTCCCTATGTTTATCTCCCAAACACTCTCCTTGCAGACTCTACCAGCTAGCCCCTAAGCATTTATCGAATACCCCAGGTTCATCCCCACCCCCGTGACCTGGCTCATGCTGACTCCACACCAATGATATGCTTTTTGCTCTACAACTCTTCATGGTTCCTCCAAGAAGCCTACCCTTTCCATTCCAGCCTCTACCATTCTCCCTCTCCTCCAAACACCCATGAGGCTCATGGTCTGTACTAGACATAATCACTGAACAATGTGCAATGGCCTAGAGAGTTCTGTTTTCTTCCCAACCAGACCATGAACCAGGCCTTCCCTTGATGGTGAGAATGAACCTATATACCTTTTTGTCTGCTCCACAGTGTCTAGCAAAAGGCATTCAATGAATGTTGGTTGATTCATTTAGAGAACAAGCTTATGGTTGCCAGGGGGAAGGATAGAGGGAGGAATAGTCAGAGACTTTGGGATGGACATGGACACACTGTTATATTTAAAACAGATCACCAGCAAGGACCTACTGTATAGCACAAGTAACTCTTTCAATGTTATGTGGCAGCCTGGATGGGAAAGGAGTTTGGGGAGAATGGATATGTGTATATGCATGGCTAAGTCTCTCTGCCATCCATCTGAAACTATCATGGCATTGTTAATCATTTATATTCCAAAACAAAATTAAAAGTTAAAAAAAATAAATTGTCGGAACCTTCCAGCTAAAAAAAAATATTGGTTGATTCACTGAAATTGATTTCCTGGGATCTGGGACCTGAGGGTAGGAGACAGAGGCTAAGGAGAAGGATAATGATACAATTCTAGGGCATCCGGAGAGTTACTTGGACTTGCCACTGCCAGTCCTCCACCGCCCTCCTGCTCCCAATCACCTTACCTGCAGAACTGAACCTCCTGCTCAAACTGGGAGTTCTCGGGCCGCGTGCCCTCCTTCAGCTGGCTGACGTTGAAAAAGGAGAGGGTGTGGTTGACAAAGCCGTGCAGGGTCCCGTTGTGACTGTAGGAATATTGATACACCAGGCGCGGGATGAAGTCGGAGGTGACAGCGATGACAAAAGCCTGGGGGTAGAACCACAAGCACCTGAGGATTGGTCAGGACGGACGCCGTCCAGGTGGCACAGGTCCATCTGGCTAAGAGACCGCCCCCCTCCTGGGCTCCCACTCCAGAGGTGCTGCTCTGACTAATAGAATCCTGATCCCTGAGTTCATGTTGATGACCTACCTGGCTTTTCCATCTTTGACACGTGGAAGGAAACCACTTGGAGAAGGCAGTGGCATCCCACTCCTGTACTCTTGCCTAGAAAATCCCATGGATGGAAGAGCCTGGTGGGCTGCAGTCCATGGGGTCGCTAAGAGTCGGACATGACTGACCAACTTTCCTTTCATTTTTCACTTTCATGTATCGGAGAAGGAAATGGCAACCCGTCAGGGGAGCCTGGTGGGCTGCCATCTATGGGGTCGCAGACAGTCGGACACGACTGAAGCGACTTAGCAGCAGCAGCAGGAGACCACTGGCTGTCGAGAGAGTGAATTACGACCTCCGAAGAAAAGGATACTAAGCCAGTTTGGACCATTTGGAGAGGGAGGGCATAAACATCTCTGAGATATTTGAACTGATGCTGGCATTGGCCACACCAAAGTGGAGTGGATGGGATTTTCCTGGTGGCTCAGTGGTAACGAATCTGCCTGCTGATGCAGGAGACATGGGTTCAACTCCTGGTCCAGGAAGATCCCACATGTCGTGGAGCAACTCAGCCCGTGTGCCACAACTACTGAGCCTGGGCTCTAGAGCCCAGGAGCTGTAACCACTGAGCCCCTGTGCGGCAACTACTGAAGCCTGGGTGCCCAGAGCCGGTGTTCTGCGACAAAAGTCACTACAACGGGAAGCCAGGCACCACAACTAGAGAGGAGCCACCACTTGCAACTACAGAAAAGCCCACGCAGAACCACAGGCCCAGCACATCTGAACGTAAATAAATCAATAAAACTATTTTTCACAAAAAGGAGCAGAAGGCTTTCTGAGAAAATGGTCAAGAGTGATGAGTGTGTGTGCGCTAAGTCTCTTCAGCCGTGTCTGACTCTTTGCGACCCTATGGACTGTAGCCCGCCAGGCTCCTCTGTCCACGGGATTCTCCAGGCAAGAATACTGGAGTGGGTTGCCATGCCCGCCTCCAGGAGATCTTCCCAAGCCAGGGACTGAACGTGCGTCCCTTATATCTCCCCTACATTGGCAGGCGGGTTCTTTACCACTAGCGCCTCCTGGGAAGTCCAGAGGGCCACTTAAATGTGATGGGCAAGGACATCGAATGGTACACTTGCCCCTGAGTGACACCAGAAAACCAGGAACACTGTGGCTATGGTTTCACAGGGAGCCTGCTTCACCACTGTCTCCCAGCGCCTTTTATCCTGTCACATGATGGAAGTCACTCTCACCCATTTTGCTTAGAAAAAGTAAGACACTGAGGGAGAGGCGTAGGTCTTGCTGGATGAAACCCACACACCCGACCTCGCCCCGGGTGTATCCAAGTCCTCTATAAATGTCTGCGGAGCAAGCCAAACGACAAACGGATGATTGCCTGTTTAAATGCAGGAGGACTTTCTGCAAAGAACATCTTAAATCTTTTTGGCAGGTGTTTATACTGTCCCCGGCACCAACAATTAAAGCTCTTTCAAAAAATGCAGTTTAGGCATTGTTTTCTAAATGTATATGTGAGTGTGCGGGGCCACAGCCACATGTGACAGTGAAAAACGTACTTCTAATAATCACAGCTGCAATGAACAGAACATGGACCAGACATGCCTTCATCGTCTCTTTTAATTTCTAGAAGTATATGATTTGGTGAGACTCTCATCCGCCCCCGTTTTTTAACAAAGAAGTAAGGGCAGGGAAGTAAAGTGTCTATCATTCTGTTGTCTAGCTGAAAAGTGCTTGGTACTCAAGGGCTTTTTCCCAGAAGCATGCGTGCTCAGTCGTGTCCAACTCTTTGTGACCCCATGGACTGTAGCCCGCCAGGCTCCTCTGTCCATGGAACTCTCCAGGCAAGAACACTNGTAAAGTGTCTATCATTCTGTTGTCTAGCTGAAAAGTGCTTGGTACTCAAGGGCTTTTTCCCAGAAGCATGCGTGCTCAGTCGTGTCCAACTCTTTGTGACCCCATGGACTGTAGCCCGCCAGGCTCCTCTGTCCATGGAACTCTCCAGGCAAGAACACTGGAGTGGGTTGCCTTTCCCTTGTCCAGAGGATCTTCCCAACCCAGGGGTTGAACCTGCATCTCTTGCATCTCCTGCCTTGGCAGGCAGATTCTTTACCACTGAGCCACCTGGGAAGCCACTAGCACTAGCAATTACTTCTTTTCTAGAAGCCTCAACTCCAAAGCAGCTATTGATCTATTTCCCAAGCGGCACCTGATTTCTCAGCCTTGAGACCTGCACTTCCTACATCAAACATCCCACGTGTGACGGGCTGATCCTCTCTGCCGCTCTGCACACCTCATGTCACTTTATGTATTCGTAGTGGGGAGCCTGGGCAGAGTCAGTGCTTCTCTCCCCAGGGAACAGGGGCCGTGACTTTCTTGCTGTGCACTGAGCTGACTGATCTGGTCTCAGGAGATGGAAGTGGAGACCCTGCCTGGCCACTGTCTGTAAGGAATGCAGACGCCAAAGGAGCTGTTTGTTGGCTTGGGTCCAGCAGGATTTCCTCTGAAACCTGGACACGTCTGGCAAGGCAGTTAAGGAGGTCAGGGCAGGCAGGACCCCTCTTCTTCCATGTCCTATCTTAAGCAAGCAGCGCCAGAGTCCACAGGGATAATTAAGACTTCACACTGACAACTCAGAGGAACGGTAATTAGGAACTGCAGCCTGGGCGATGCTCCAGGTATTGTTCAGCTCCGGAGTAGAGAAAGAAAGGGAAGAGATGGATAGATATGGGGAATTCTTTCCTCGTGATTCTTGGCCCTGAAAAAAGATCTGATCTGGATTCTTAAGGCCAAGGTACGCATTCTGGTGGGTAATTACCTTTCTTTCTCTTAGTGAAATGAACAACAAAGCTGCAGAGCTCTGGCGACAGCCTGATGCGTAAGAAGGCGTGTACTCGCTATTAACTAGAGGGGCTAAATGGCAACCCACTTAAGTATTCTTGCCTGGGAAATACCATGAACAGAGGAACCTGGCGGGCTACAGTCCACGGGGTCACAAAGAGTCAGACACGACCTAGTGACTAGACAATAAGAACAACAACTGCATTAATTTGAGCTCCAAATGGAAGAAGCTGCGAGGTAACAAGTTTCCTGCCCTGAAGACCTCAGCTCCCCTGGAAAACCCTTCCCGCAGAGAAAAGGTGTCAGGAACGCAAGCACTTACGTTGATGATAACAGAGAATTTCCCGATGCCAGAGAGGATATCAAACCAGATCCCTGTTAAGACAGAAAGAGAAGGGCGTCTGGCTCCCTCCCGCCCCCAGCCCGGTGATGACAAGGCTGCAGCCAGAGTGACGCTTTGCAGGCAAGTTACCAGTGGAGCTCTGCCGGGGCCCCCAGAGGTGGGCTTGTCTGGAAAGGCGTAGGGGCAGTCCGTCTGCAAACGCGGGGGCGTGTGTGTGTGTGTGTGTGTGTGTGTGTGTGTGTGTGAGTCATCTGACCCAGCACCTGAGAAGAAGAGGATGAGGGGGCTCAGAGGGGCTGATGAGGCAAGAGATGCCCCAGTATCCTGGATGCCTGACACAGTGGGAGGGAGGCGGCCTGGGAGATGGGGGGGGGGGTCGGAGGGAGGGGATGCGGAGGAGTGGCATGGCCTCTGGGCAGCAGACATACCGATGTCCTTGGTCCTCACAGCATCTGGCCGTCTCAGCTCTGTAACGAACTTCTTCGCATCCAGGCGGACCTCAATGACGTTGTTGAGGAGGGCGAACACAGGTGCCAGAGGAAAGGAGGCCACGAAGAGGGTTACAAAGCCAAACTGGATGACTACGAGAGAGCACGGCGTGAGAGGCAGCGGGGGCTAGGTGCATTTTGCCCGGCAGCCCTGGCGCCTGTCTCTTCTGACCCGGATCTCTTGTCCTCCTTGGGCTCAGACTCCCCTTCTGGCGTGCCCCACAGCGGGGGTGTCTCTCTCAGCACCTGCAGGCCTAGGGGTCAGTGCTATCACTTGGGTGCAAAGCTCTGTTTAGGTGAGAAGACATGAGAAAAGGAAATATCTCGACTCCTTCCTTTCCATCGCCTTGTATCTGCAGTCACTAATTCTGCTCATTGAACTCAGAGGTTAACAAACTTCTTCAGCAAAGGTCTAGATAGTCAATATTTTTTTTTAATGGAACTTTGGTCTATTTACAATATTGTGTCAGGTATATAGCAAAGGCATTCCGATATACATATATGGTAGCTTAGTAGCTCAGTCGTGTCCGACTCTTGCAACCCCGTGGACTGTAGCCCGCCAGGCTCCTCTGTCCATGGGATTCTCCAGGCAAGAATATTGGAGTGGATTGCCATTTCCTTCTCCAGAGGATCCTCCTGACCCAGAAATCAAACCCAGGTCTTGTGCATTGCAGGCGGATTCTTTACCAACTGAGCTATGAGGGAAGCCTGTACATATATATGTACATGTGTTTGCATATGTATATATATACATATAATTTTTAATATTCTTTTCCATTATAGGTTATTACAAGATGTTGAATAGAGTTCCCTGTGCTCTACAGAAAGATCTTGTTAGTTTTTTTTTATTTTATATATAGCAGTTTGTACCTGCTAGTCCCAAACTCGTAATTTATCCCTCCCCTGACACTCTCCCCTTTGATAAGTTTCTATGTCTGAGAGTCTGTTTCTGTTTTGTAAACAAGCTCATTTGCATCATTTATTTAAGTGTTTTTTGATGTGGACCATTAAAAAATCTTTACTGAATTTGTTATAATATTGCTTCTGTTTATGTTTTGGTTTTTTGGCTGCAAGGCATGTGGAATTTTAGCTTCCCCACCAGGGATCAAACCTCCCCGTGACCTGCCTTGGAAGGTGAAGTTTTAACCACACTGGACTGCCAGGGGAGCCCCTGCATTACTTTTTAGATCTGACGTATGAGATATACAATATTAGCTTTCTCTGGCTGATTCACCTCAATATGATCATCTCGAGGTCCATCTATGGCACTGCCAATGGCAACACTGCATGCTTTTTTATGGCTGAGCAGATAGTAACTATTTCTGTATGGTCTGGTCATATAACTTAACTCTGCAGAGTGAAACAGCTGGTGCCAAACATGGACCAACAGGCTTAGTTATGTTCCAATATAACTTTATTTACAAAAGCGGTAAATAAAGTGGGCTGGATTCATTTGCTGACCCTTGATGTAACTTGAAAACAATGTCCTACTGTAGCACAGGAAACTATATTCAATTTACTGTCATAAGCTATGATGGGAAAATATGAAAAGTAATATATATATTTTATTTATATATAAAACAATCACTGTGCTGTACAGGAGAAATTAACACAAACTTATATATCAACTACACTTCAATAAAGTAAACTTTAAAAAAATCTCCCAAAGTTGGCCACTTCTTGCCCTATCTATCTGTAGTCACTGCCTTATTTAGAAAGTAGATTCATTCATCACACGTGTACTGAGAGCTTATTAAATGTCAGGCATGGTGCCAAGTATTTAAGGAGGCAAAGATCTGGACTGTCTTCAAGGAGCTGGGTGTGAAGCAGAAGACAGAAATGTACGAAGATGTGCAAGGAAACTCGATGTGCACCAAGAGAGAAAGAAAAATGTCCTAGACACAGTAGAGGCTGGAAAAAGAGCTCAAGCCTGCTCAGGGTAGGGACCATGGGGCGTCTCCATATGGACACGGAAGCTTAGATTTGACGGATATGCTGTCCCTGCAGGCAGAATGCATTAAAGACAGCATCCCCCCTCCCCTCACCTCCAAAATCAGTGTGGGCAGAGAAGTGGAGGCAGCCTGTGCCAGTCAGATGGCTGTAAGGAGTCCAGGCCCCCATCGCTTCTCCCTGGACAATTGCAACCACCTCTTCCTACTGGCTTTCCTTGTCACAGGAGACCCCGGTTCAATTCCTGGCTTGGGAAGATCCCTTGGAGAAGGGAATAGGCTACCCACTCCAGTGTTCCTGGGCTTCCCTGATGGCTCAGATGGTAAAAGGATCCGCCTGCAATGTGAGAGACCTGGATTCGATCCATGAGTTGGGAAGATTCCCTGGAGGAGGGCATGGCAAGCCACTACAGTATTCTTGTCTTGCCTGGAGAATCCCCATGGACAGAGGAGCCTGGCAGGCTATAGTCCACCAAGTCCCAAAGAGTTGGACACGACTGAAAAACCC
Source organism: Oreotragus oreotragus (assembly GCA_006410675.1). Lineage (NCBI taxonomy): Eukaryota > Metazoa > Chordata > Mammalia > Artiodactyla > Bovidae > Oreotragus > Oreotragus oreotragus. The sequence continues at coordinate 55,099 of SJYX01014802.1, read as the reverse complement.
AGCACACACACAGTACATCCATCCAGCCCCAAGTCTCCAGGAATCCAAGATCATCACCTAACCTACTCACAAGCCTTTCTGTTGGCTCCTCTCTGTTACTGGATAGAATCCAGATTCCCTATCTCGGAACATATGTACTAGATTCTCTTACCTCTCCAGCCAGCCTCCTAGCACCTCCCACAGCCGTGATGCTTCTGCTGAAATTTCAAGACCCCGAGCTCCTCACCTCCAGATTCCTCCCTGAACCCCTTAGCATCTCCCTTGACTGGCACACAAGCCCTCATTCTCCAGCTAGTGAAAGTCTATGCATCCCCAAGAACGGTCAAATGCTATCTCCTTGGAGAAGTCCGCCCCACCCCCAACAAAGTGGTTGCTTTGTTATAGCTGCCTGGCATGCGGTGAGCAGGACTCACCTGGGGTGGGTACAGATCTCCATCAGCACTCCTCATTCTTCTAGAAAAGGCAGCCCACATGGTACGCCCATTTGGGATGGTGTGTGTCTAAATGATATGCTGACCCCGCTCTCCAGGCATCTGTTTTGCACTTAGAGCAGGGTGGCCCCTTATTTCCAATGTAACCTGCTTCTCTTCACAGAGCAGTCAGAGATGACACTGGTGAGAAGTCCCTTCGATCCCACCGCGGCTCCCAGTGCCCTAAGAGGAGTCCACACGCCTCCCGTGCCTGCCTGGTCTCTCTCTCCTAGTTCAACCCCGTTATTCCATCTCTGACCACTGAGCACAATCCAGCCCTTCTGCGTGGGACACCCTGTCCTCCCTGGACCCCCCACACCACCTGATAACCCCTTCCTGCCCATCACTGCTCCCCCAACCCTGCTCACCACCCAGACCGCCTCGGTCCCTCCTGGGAGGGAGCAGATTCAACAGGATTCTCCCTCTGGCCACTTCTGCTCTGGACACTGAGGTCCAGGTTAGGTGCATGGCCTCTTCCTTCCGGGCTAGGAGAGTGTCCTGCAGTCTCTCAACTGCAATCACAGAAGCTCGATTCTCATTGCTTACTCATCTCATTCATCTAGACTCCTTGAGGGAGGCACCGTCTTGTTCCTTATTATATGACCGATGCCAAGCCTATCATAAAGCCTCAAAAACAGGTGCACAGTGAGGACTTCCCTAGTGGCCTGGTAGTTAAGAATCCACCTGCCAATGCAGAGGACTTTTGAAAGACTTTTGCTGATATGGATTTGAGCCCTGGTCCTGGAAGATCCCACATGTGCCACTGTTATTGAGCCCACATGCACAGTGATCGAAGTCCGTGTACCTACAGCCTATGCCCCACAATGAAGAGTAGCGCCCACTCCCTGCAACTAGAGAAAGCCCATGCGCAGCAATGAAGACCCAGCACAGCCAAAAACAAACAAATA